>CAWUFW010020785.1:0-140972 GCA_963921515.1 Calotriton arnoldi
TGCACCTGTGGGCTACTTGACCACAACTGGGAATGGGTGTGAGTGTCTGTGCATTGCTGCCGTCTTCCTAGCAACATCAGATGTAGGCAATGAGTCAGATGGCCTGAGGTGTGTTTGTGTTGTGTAGCCCTGGTGGTCTGTGTCTCCCTCATGTGTGTCACGGTGCCTGTACTCACTGTGCCTGTGTTGTCCTTGCTGTTGCCCAGTTCGCATACACAGTGTAATTTTGCAGTTCATCATCCCCATAACAGCACCCACGTTGGAATCACGACGAGAGGCAAGTATGGTGTATTAGTGTGTTTATTGTTGATACATCTGTGCTAATAGTGCGCCAGGATGGTTGTGCCAGCATTTCATGAATCTTGCAATCCCAAGTTCCTAGGTGAATTGAAAGTCCGGGTAGACAGGATCCCCAGTATCGGGGCCACAGTTGTCTGACACATTGTTCCGACTTGTGCTCCCCATGCAATGTGTGGGAGTAGTGTTTGCCGTCAACAGGGTGAACAGTCTGTGCACAAGGCGAACATCCAGAACAGGTTCAGGCTTCCTGGGAGTTGCGCTTGGCCATCGGCCTCTCACTTTCCCCTCCTCGGACGACCCTCTTCTTGGGGGGGGCCTCAAGTGCAGGCTGCTGCGGTGCAGGGACTCTCAGCCAGAGTCCTCCTCCCTCCTGTGGCAGTTGCAGTTTGTTCGGCACCCGAGATGTTGTTGGCACACAGGGAGGTGTGGACTGGTTGCTGTTCATCTGGCGAGGCATTCGTAAAATGTCCCTGTGCACTGCCGTCATCTCATGCAGTGCACTCCACTTGGACTCCACGCGGGACATGTGTGAGTCCTTCACCCGGGACATGTGTGACTCCACGTGGGACATGTGGGAGTCCAGCGGGCATGATGGGCAGCCTGCTGCTGTTTAATGTCTCTGAGAGCCCCTGCCTGGCTGAGCTCTCCGATTGCTGGACTGGTACGCATCAGCTATGCGTGACCAGTTGTGGGTCATCATGCACACCAGCAACGTCTGCAAGCAGCGACCTCTGTCTCCCACCCCTCCCACCACCCCTGCTGACATGTGCAGTGTGTGCAGTGGCACGCACAGATAGCCTCAGGTCCACCTTGGGGGTTGAGTGGTGGTGGTGGTGTCCTTGGCCCCAGGTTGGTCCAGGGTCACTGTGCTGGTGTTGTCTGCTTATTCTGTCCATGTCGGCAGGGATGGTATTCCGTGGTGACAGTCGTGTGGAGAGTGGGTGCAGGGGGTGCAGCTGGTGGTCCTGCTGGTGCTGCAGCTGGTGGTCCTGCTGGTGCTGCATGTTGACTTGCACCGGATGTGCCAGGTTGTTCTTCATCGTCCGAGGAGGACAGAGGCTGTACGGCGCCAGTGAGCTCGGCATCCTCTTGAGCCTGGGACTGGGACTCCTCAGCGTCTGCTGCTGTGTCCCCATCATCACCTGTTTTTAGGAGACACAAACAATGTATGTCATGTTTCTGCAGGCATCAATGGTTGACACACATGACAGTTGTGACTGTGCCTCTGGGTGCGGGCCTGTACATTGCATTGTCCTAAATCGTCACAGTCAGGGGTTGATATTGGTGTGGCACATTGTCCTGCATTGTTTGGGCATTTCTATGTATTTTCTGGGGTGTGAACATGGTCTGCATTGGTTGTGTTTGGTTGACAGCCCGGCCCTCCTTCCCACCCACCCAGCCAGTCAGTTATCCCACCATGGAGCGTGCTTGCGTTGCAGGGAGTGTAAGTTGTCTCTCAGGATGTCAGTCAGTGGTGTCCTGCTGTTTGTTGGTGCACAGTTGCCAGCAGGGCCTTGTGCTCCCACAGCTGGTAGCCAGTGTCAGCCATCTTGTGGAGTCTTCTCCACTCCTGTGATGTGAGCATGGTTCAGGAGTGGTGTTGATGGGACAGTTGTGAGGGTGACCAATATCAGTGACTACGACTCCCATCATGCTACTGTTGCCTCCACCCCCTTCCCAGCATGCCCATGCTTCCTTCCTTTGATTCTGCTTCCTGTGGGGTGGAGCTGGCTGTGCTGACAGGATGGCTGGGAGTGTTGTCCTGGCAGTTGTTTGGCTAGAAGTCCCAAGAGTGTCCTGTGCTTCACACAACATAGCTTAGGGTGGTGGTTCTTTGTGGGATCTTGTGTTAGGATGGAGGGCATTGCATTCTGCCAGGTGGAGTACTGTGGGTTTGTGTTGGGGTGTGTGTGAGGGAGGTGCTTGTGACTATGGTCAGTGCTGCAAGTCCCCCTTCCACATCCAGCCAGCCAGATATCCCACCATGGAACGATGCTTGCATTGCAGGGAGTGGTAAGTTGTCTCTCAGGATGTCAGTCAGTGGTGTCCTGCTGTTTGTTGGTGCACAGTTGCCAGCAGGGCCTTGTGCTCCCACACAGCAGTAGCCAGTGTCAGCCATCTTGTGAGTCCTTCTCCACTCCCTGTGATGGTAGGCATGGTTCAGGTGGTATTGATGGGACAGTTGTGGGGGTGACCAGCTATCGGTGACTACGACTCCATCATGCTATTGCCTCCACCCCCTTCCCAGCATGCCCATGCTTCCTTCCTTTTGACTCTGCTTCCTGTGGAGTGGGCTGCTTGTGCTGACAGGATGGCTGGGAGTGTTGTCCTGGCAGTTGTTTGGCTAAGAGTCCCAAGAGTGTCCCTGTGCTTCACACAACATGACCCAGGGTGGTGGTTCTTTGTGGGATCTTGTGTTAGGATGGAGGGCATTGCATTCTCCCAGGTGGGTTCTGTGGAGTTTGTGTTGAGGGTGTGTGTGAGGGAGGTGCTTGTGACTATGGTCAGTGCTGTCAGTCCTCCTTCCCACCCAGCCAGATATCCCACCATGGAACGTGCTTCCATTGCAGGGAGTGCGAGTTGTCTTTCAGGATGTCAGTCAGTGGTGTCCTGCTGTTGGTTGGTGCACAGTTGCCAGCAGGGCCTTGTGCTCCCCACAGCAGTAGCCAGTGTCAGCCATCTTGTCAGTTGTTTTCCACTCCCTGTGATGTGAGCATGGTTCATTGTGGTGTTGATGGGCGTATTGTGAGGGTGGGCAATATCTGTGACTACAACTCCCATCATGCTATTGGCTACACTGACTTGATCAGCATACACAGAATTCCTTCCTTTCAGTGAGCTTCCCTGTGAGGTGGTGTTGTAGTGGTGGCTACATATCTGACTGTGTTTGTTGGTTAGATTTGTGCCACTGCCTAGCTGTATTTGTTGTTGGGTTTGTACATGTCATGACACAGTTACATATCACTATGAGATGGCATGTATTGTGTTTATCTGACTGACATACACATCTTGGGATGATTATCTTGTGGTTGGTGTGTATTTGCTGAGGGTGCATGGTTTGACTCTCCCCTTGACAGTGATGTGTGTGTATTGTCGCACAATATTGTGTACATTTGTTGTGTACTCACCAGGCTCTGGGATGTTTTCTAGTCCATATACGCTCACTGGTGGTAGGATGGCCCGCACCTTCTCCTCCCAGGGCCTGAGGTATATTGGTTTGGCAGGAGGGCCACTGCCGGTGTGTTGGCTCAAGAGGTAGTCCTTCTTAAGCAGGTCCCTGACCCTCCTGCGCACGTCATACCACCTGTTCTGGATGTCTTCCTTTGTGCGCAAACATGGTGATTGTGCGTTCACCCTGTCGACGATCCTCTCCCACATCTTGGTTTTCTGCGACATGGGGGTCTGTTGGACCAGTGTACCAAACAGCTGTGGCTCTACCCGGAGGATCTCATCTACCAGGACTTCCAATTCACTATCTAGGAACTTTGGATTCTTCTTTGGGGGCATGGTGATGGGTGGTGGTGGTGAGTGATGTGTGTGGGGGGGTGCAAGTGAGGGTGTGTGAGTGTGTGTTTTGCTGGGTATATGTGAGGGTGCTATTTGTTGAGGTGCTGATGGTGTGTGGCTTGTGTGATGGATGAGCTGTGGGTGGGTGTGTGGTTGCTGTCTGTTGAGTGCTGGCAGGTCTATTGAATTTGCAAAGGATCATGGTAGGGATTTGTATCCTTTTTATGGGTGGAGTTGTGGGTGTGTCTTTGTTCCCTGTTTCCCCCCCCAGTATTTATTGGCTTTGTAATTGCTTGTTTGGCCTTTTTTTGTGTGTTTTTCCCTTTGTACTTTTTGTGCATGTAGGAGACGTTCTTCTGACCGAGTCGGACCCTGCAGTTGTCTCGTGCGAGCTTCTCCGATTTGTTCACGCTGTGTTTGTGCTGTTTTCTGTGCTGCGTACGCGTCGGTCGCGGTGTATTGGGTTGCTTCGGCTCGCAGTTTTGTATGCGTGTCGGTCGTACGGCTTGGGCTCCGTGCGACTCGGTCGTGTTTTCCACGCGTTGCATCGTACTTGGCGGGTCGGATTTCGCGGGTATGTTTCGTTCGGGATTCTTCCTGGTGCGTGTCGGTCGGTTCGATTCGCGTGGTTTTCCGGCCGGATAGCTATTTTCCGCGCGGTTTGGTCGTTCGTATTGTGTTCCGTACGAGTCGGTCGGATTTTGCACGCATTTCATCGTACTTTGCGGGTCGTGCTGCACCGGTACGTGTCGGTCGGACTAAATTTCGGCTCCGAGTCGGTCGGTACGTTTTCCGGCCCGAATCGGAATCGGCCCCTTAGATTTGAAATCATATACAGAATACCTGCATAAAAGAAAAACGGAGAAACTTAAGAAAGATATTCTAAGCCAACCAAAGAAAACACATATCCATATCTGTCTGAGCATTATTACTCTCAACAGGAAGGCATGTTACAAGATCAACCTGAGTATAGACGATATAACAGAAAGGTTACAACATTTTCAGTAACCTCCGATTCTTGACAATGATATAGTCCATCAAACCAGTTTGAAAACAGAAATAATCGACACATAGTAAGACCATATCAACCCCCTCAGCCCTCTTATTTAGGGGGAGGCAACTCTCGCAGAAGCTAAATTGGAGGCCTCAACATCAACCGAGGTATCGAGGAAACCAGATGAATCAAAAATCAACTCCTGGTAACTCGCAATGTCTCTAATATTGGCGAGACTAGAAGAAATTCCAATTTTCAATCTGAGTACCTCTGATCTAACCCCAGCGAATCTTATCATTCATTGGGCTATGCAAAGGCGTAAGTTTTGTTCCTCATTCAGGGTCTCAATAAATTTGAACTATTTAGTGATCTTACAGCATTTTTTCGTAGAAATTAGATTAAAATTGTTTTCTTCAACACAAACCACGAGCCTCATACAGGTGAATAAATCCTCAGGTCTTAAACCTATCTCTAATTTTACACCCACGGCAGAGCAAGTTCCACCAGAAGCTATTGTATTCGAACAGGTGGTTTATCAAAAAATGCTTGCAGCAACTAAATATGTACAACATACCCCTATAACATTCAACTTGATGAATATCAAGCCTTAAGCTCCCTTCAGAAACAACAACCGACATCACAATTAAGAGTTGTGACAAAGGTGGGGGAATTGGAAGCCATTATGAATACAACAGATTATGGGAGAAAAATGGATGAGATGTTTTCAAGACACTAATTTTTACTCTAAAATTACGAGAAATCCTACAGAAAAAATTAGAAACCAAAATTCGAACTATTACATCTAAAGCACTAGCAGATGGCGACGATTTGTGATGAGGAATACGACCATCTCAATGTACAGAATCCTAAAATGGCTTGTCTATACGGTGCTCCAAAAATACATAAAAATGAGAAGGACCCTCCGTACAGACCAATCGTAGTCTACGATAGGTTCTGTTACAGAACCATTATCCAAATATTTTGGATGCCATCCTGAGACCCCACATTGACAAAACTCCAGCTTATGTCCAAGACACACGTGCACATAATAAACCTTATAGAGGATGTCCCTTTAATCCACAACAGCAATGGCTAGTAAGACTAGATATAGAAAGTCTCTATAGCAACATACCAACACAAGGGGCTTTATGTGCAGTAGAATGGTCTATTGACATTATGAACATTGACTGCATTACAAACAATTTATCATCAAATGCCTAAAGATAGTACTTGAAGATAACATTTTGGAGTTTAATGGCCATTTGTTTCAACAATCAAAGGGAGTATGTATGGGCGCTTCATGCGCACCAACTGTGGCAAACATCTATATGGCTAAATTCGAGTACACACACATTTACAATGAGGTAGCACCATTTTTTGAATCAATTTGGAAATGGTCGCGCTTCATTGGACTGACATTTTCTTTATCTGGACAGATAATGAGGAAAACCTAAATGAATTCCTGACATGGTTGGGTCCTCTGTGATCATAATCTGTTTCTGGTTTACATCTAACATCAATAATAACCAGATCGAATTTTTAGATATAGTCATCAAACATGTTGAAGTGTAAACTTGCAGTAGACTTATTCATCAAAATCTACAGCACGGAATACGCTTTTACATTAGTGGGAGTTTTCACCTCTAAATCCCAGATAAACAAAAGTAGTCCTCCTTTGGACAGTTCCTTCGGTTGCGGAGGAACTGTACTACTGTTGCAGACTTTGGATATCAGAGCCAATGAGATGAGGAACAAGTTTTCTGGCAAGAGGATATCCGCGTGAAACGTGCAAAGAACTCTTACAAAAAGAGCTAGGTTTTTCGATAGACAACATCTCTTTTAACAAGTCACAACAAGCAGAAAACCTCAGATTTAGTGTTCGTGACTAGACATTCAATGATGAATGCTAAAATAAGGCAGATCATCTCTTCCTGTTGGTCCATATTAAATGTGGATAAAGAACTTGGAGAAAAAAATCCTCAAACCGTTATTTGCTTATCGCAAAAATAAAAATCTGAAGGATCTCATTGTCAGGATCAACGTATGCCCCCAGATAAACTGCCAATCACAGAGAAGTATTGTGGGGAATAATCCGTTATAGGAAATTTTAAATGTGGAAGATGTAAAATTTGCCCTCTAGCAACAGAGGAATGACACGATACAAACTTTAATGGCACAAATTATCACAGCAAAGCATATGACTAACTGTAAAACCAAAAATGTAATATATTCTTTGCTGTGCCCATGTGGCTTAGGGTACATTGGCGAAACAGGTCGGAGCTTTAAACACACTGACTCACAGAGCATCGCTCTGCGATTCGAACAAAAAAGATGACAGCACCCATAGTAGAACACTTTGTTCCATTAAAGCACACTGAAAATGACATAAAATGGTCTCGTTTTAGAACCAATCTTGCCGAAAGCTTACCAGAACAACGAATTAGTTCGTGAAAAACGTGAGGTATATTGGATATTTATGTTGGACACGGTTAAAAAGGCCTAAATTCAGAGAGATACCTTGGGCACAGGTCCATGATACATATACACACTAGTGGGATTTGAGGGTCTCTGATAGAAAATGAAAGACGTGTTTTCTGTAAAAATCTTTATGAAAATAGGATATGACATTGAAAAGTACTAGCCGGTACTGTGCCCTTTGAAAGTATATGAAAGATGTGTCTTTGAAATAATTTTCTAGAATAGTCTTCCAGAAATAAAATTAGACATCTGTCCTGTCATCCTGAGTTGCCATTTGGCTGTTTGGCTTTAATGAATAAATAACAAAACAGGCTTTAAGATAAGTGGAATATACTACAATATATGAGGTATCCTAACATCGTGTTCTCCTGAAAGGAAAAAAATACAGGTACTGGCGAGTACTTAGATGAAGATTGTATATAATTTATACTAACTATCGTATTGTCCCTAAAGAGCAGTCAGTTGAGATAGCCAGGTGAAATGGATGTTGTCCGCTTTAATAAAACTACCCCTATGCCCTCTAAAGTATATGGTAATTGACTGATACAGTGCGCATAATATCAAATGAAGATTGTTGACGAACCAACTGCCTTGCTCCACCTGTGATGGACGATATATTTTTTTATAACATCAAGTCCCATCTCTATGCTCTCATAGGCACAGCACGTGATGGGTGCTGCGCGCATGACGCCACATCGTAGCGTGATTAGAGAGCGCATCACTTGTTTAAATAGAACATTGGAACAGCATTTACGCCCTCCTCTACGGAAGCGAGAGGGCGTCTCTGACACGCGAACGGAAGCACATTCACCAACGGTAAGAATGAGATTGGGCCGTACGCCTTACGGATTAAGGAATAGTACCATATCTCAAACCAAGGATGTTAGTTAAGAGCAGGAACGGGTGGGGGGTGCCATAAGAATAGAAAGCACAAGTCACGGTGCCGAATGCTGTGAGCCCCAAACAAACCAAAGGGCCACGGAATAAATTCCGGCTCCGAGACGGTCGGTACGTTTTCCGGCCCGAATCGGAATCGGCCCCAGAGTGTACTTTGAGTAGTAAAAAACGTTAATTAAATAAAAAATAGTATTGGGTGTTTATGTTTAGTTGAGTTGTAAGTATAATTTAGGTGAGTATTTTTTAAATATAGTGTAATAATATTATTTAAGGTAAACATATTTAAAAAATATTTAGTTATATGTTGAACAAGAATATATTTTTATATATATTTTATTTTATTAAAATTATATACTTTAAATAAATTAATTATAGGAAAATCAGTTTTTTATGTACATTAGAAGTGATAGCAATGAAAAGGTAGTTCAAAAAATAGAGATTTTTTTATTTCACCAATTTTATTATATAAAACATAGAAGTGATACGTTCATTCAAAATGTTATTTTTTATTGAACAGTAGAAAAATAATCACAAAATATAAGTATTTGTAGGATAGTGTATTTATTACAGAGAATTCTTTTTTATTAGTATGTATATTTTAACAAGTAAATTATTGTAACAATAAGTTTATAATGAACAAAATTATATTTTACAATTGTATATATTTTACAAATATAGCATGATGCATTTCAATTTTTTTAAATAACATTTTGGAAATTGGTACATATTTTTTAATAAGTACAACATATTGTTTCTCAATTTTAATATTGTTACAACTGTTACAAAATTTGGTAAGTATTTATTCACATAATATACTGTAAATATTTTACAATAAAGTTCACAAAACAATAACATTGTTTAATTTTATTATACAAACTAAATATATTGTTATTATTAATATTAATATTAAAATATTAATATTAATAATTATTACACATTAGAACAGTTTTTTATTTTATTACCATTTACATATTTTTTTAAACAATAAAGAATATTAATACAATGTTTTAGTAATTGTTGTTTAACATATATACATTTTTATTATTATAATATTATATATTATGTCATAATATTTATTATTATAATTTTACAATAGATAAAATACACATAATATATTTAAGAATATAAGGTATATTTTTAATTATTTTATTAGAATGCAACAGTAATTTTTAAATCATTATTTAATATTAAATAAATTGTTTAGTCATTTATTTAACATTTTTATAGTTGACATCTTTATTTGGGCCTTTGATTTTGTAACCGCTCGTTGTTGTTTTGGGTCATTTGGGAAGAAAGAAGCTCGCGGTTGGGAGCTGCTTCGCGTTTGAGAAGGTAAGACTAATTTTCTTTTATATTAAACTATTTTAAGTGTGTTTTGAAGGTAGTAGTGTTGTGATTAGGGTGCGTGGAGTTATGTTTTTGAAGTTATAGTGTTTTTAGTTGTTTAGGGGCCCATTACGATACCCGGCGTAAATAAATCCGCCAGGCATGGAAGCTGCAAAAATCCGCCCGCACACACCGCCTGAACACCGACCACGCCATTATGAGTACACAAACCGAAAACCGCCATCGGCGGAAAAATCACACAAAATACCGCCCGCCATCGTCCGAGTCGGAGTCAAACCGCCCGCCACGGACGTAAACACGCACGACAACACAAAACCGCCCGCCCTCACGGCCGACACACCGCACGTGAAATTACGATCGCACCGCCATGAGCGCGGAAAAACAACAAATATACCGCCCGCCAGCGCAAACAACGCCGATGAGAATCGACACAGCAGAAGCCATGGCGCCAACGTACCTGCACAGAAACCATCCGCACACAAAACCAATAGCACACAACATGGCCAACAAGTCCACACAGCAAGGCACGCACAAATACACAAGCACAGTACACATCCCGAAAACACCCCCCGGACAAACAAAAAATACAAAGGCCAGAACCCCAGACACAACACACCTGAAAACAACAGACCATGAGGACACACCCACATAGGTGAGTACAAAAGCAGCACTCCCACAGACCACAACCCCTTGCTACATTGCAAACCAGAGAGGAGAGGAGAGGACACAGTGACACAGCAAGGACAGCAGCACACCACAGAAACGCACACATCACTACCACCACCACCACCACCACCACCACCAAACACCGGCACCACAAACCCCCTGCACATTACACAACACACACCGCACCAGCACCACAAACACCATGGCACCACAAAGGATGCCCAAGTTCACGCCCATGGAGCTGACGGTCATGGTCGACGAGATCATCAAGGTGTACCCACAAATCTATGGGAACATGGTCCAGCACACACCACTAGCCACCAGAAACAGAATGTGGAACCGGATCGTAGACCAGGTCAATGCAGTCGGGACCCTGCCCAGAAACAGAGTCGAGATAAACAAACGTTGGAATGACGTAAAGAGCCTGGTCAAGAAGAAGGAGGGCAAAAACAGAGAGCTGGCTGCCGTCACTGGCGGAGGGAATCCCGCGCTCTTTAAGACCTTCAAAGCGTGGGAGGAGAAGGTGCGAGTCGTAATCCATCCGGAGATCCTCGCCGGATTAGCAGGGGGAGTGGAGGCTGGTAAGTACAAACTAATGTATACCAGCACACCGCTATGTACTCACATGCGCAACTACCATGCCACAGCTCCCAGGGACAAACACCCCCATGTCCAGCACACAATACACAACACATCACACACACATGCAACAGACACTACCACACACAGCCCAAACCGAACAACTGTAAGATGCGTGGGGACATGTGTACACTAAGCCAGCCACGTAACCACCAACAGGTCCCCAAATATGCCAGAAGCGCCACAACGAGCACCCACCACACCCATGTGTCCGCCACAGCTGCACTAACCGACAAGTAACAGGTAAGTGGCAGGAACACAAAGTGCAGTGGGTGGGACGGTGTACAGCCCAAGTACAACACACACCAGGCCCCAGTCCCACAGCACAGCAAGGAGGAGCATCCCCCACACCCCACAGCCACGTGTCAGCCACCGCAGTGCACAACGACAGCCGAAAGGCAGACATCACGGTCCACAGCAATCGGTGTCAGTGGGTGTACAGCCACCCCCACGACCCACTACACCCCCCACCCCCACAGACCTGCAACATGGAGCACCCCCGCTTAGAGCCATGTGGCATCCAGTACAGTGCACGCACGAACAACTTGCAGGTGGGAAACTGGACAGGGCTGGATTACTGGAGGCATGAGGAGCATAACACCACCAACACATGGGACATGTCACGTAGCAGACGAACACGCAGCACCGCCCACCGTCACGAACAAGTGAACAATGTGCACACGGACATGAACAACAGACTCACACCCCACATGACCCATCACAGACATAGCAACACCCAAGGAGCCACGTCTGCATGCACAAGCCACACTGAATATAGTCCCACACGGCAGCCACTGTGCAACTCATCACACACAACCGAAACACCATTGAAGTCCTGTCCATGTAGCCCCCACTGCCTGTCAACCCCACACCCCACAACTACGCCTATGTAAGACAAACAACACTAGACGCAACAGAGCGGAACAACAGAAATGCACACGAACACCACTGAACCCATCAAACTCACAGACACACCATGCACATACAACATACCATCCATCCCATCCGTCAGCCCCAGTCTCATGAAAGGCATGTCATCCGCACTGCCACACATACAGCAGTCACGCTAAGACACATGCCCATGACCAACCATGTGCCAGAAGTCAATTAAGCGCACGACACACTGTGAGCAACAACACACAACATGGGCCACACCCCCCCGAGCACTGCAGTGATGCACATGGCACAGGGCAGCACGCACACCAAGGAGATGGGACAACTGCAATACGTTGGCTGGCACACAACTATCACTCACTCATAACGATGCGTCCAATGCCATGTCCAGTAACCACAACAGACAGCAAATATGCAGGGCATGTCAGGCATGCACACACCTCAGACCATGCACTGTCATGCTGCCACAACACATGTCACGTTCGGCACCCATGGCTCACAGCATGTACCCCAAAAGCATATCCCCTCCCAAATGCGAATCTGGGGCATGGCCCCCATGTTGCCATATGCGTTCCTAAGCGTTCCATGTGAACCCCAAAAGCATATCCCCTCCCAAATGCGAATCTGGGGCATGGCCCCCATGTTGCCATATGCGTTCCTAAGCGTTCCATGTGAACCCCAAAAGCATATCCCCTCCCAAATGCGAATCTGGGGCATGGCCCCCATGTTGCCATATGCGTTCCTAAGCGTCCCATATGAACTCCAAAAGCAAAGTACAAACCAGACCCAGGATGGGCCAGGAGCCCGCATACACCAGAGTCACAATGAGTAGGGGCACAGCAACACACCCATCGGCATGGCCAATCCGTCCCATGCCACATGTGCACAGCACACAGTCCCATTGCCTAGCACACACAACTACAGATGCCACAGCCACACACTCGCCTCCGGGAAACCCATGTACGAGATTGCACGAACTGCCAATGTCAGACGACTAATACATACTTCGCCAGGTGCAACACAATAACAAATCTCATTCTCTCCACAGGTGACGAACTGCTGGATGCTGGGGATGGAGACAGCAGCCAGCACAGCCAGCCGACAAGCCCCCAACGAGGACACACAGATCTGGAGGATCTGTCCTCCTCTTCGGACACGGACCACCAAGCTGGCCCATCTGGCGTGGCAGGGCCCAGCCGCTCCCCAGGACCCCTCCTACCCACCAACCCATCATCCAGGGATGCTGAACAGTCCCAGTCCCCTGCTGCCACTGTCGTTGCGGCAACACCCACGGTCATTGCGGCCACTACCACTGCCGCAACCGCCACCATCGCCGCACCGACCACCACTGCCTCCACCACCACCACGTCTTCGCTGGCACCAGCCCCAGCGCAGGTGGTGGCCCGGCCGACTGGATCCACCCTGGGAGCCACAGCGAGGACCGTGGTGTGCAATGTGGCTAGTGGGCAGGCCGGTGGCAGCAGGACTGGTAGGAGGAGCAGGGTCAGGGAAACGCCAGCCTCCCCTGGGAGCCATGCCCTGCCTCAAATGGCCAGAGTCCTTGGGGCCTATGAAGAGGCCCAAGGACAATGGGCCAGGTCTGCTACTGACACGCGGGAGGTGCTGGGGGTGCTGAGGTCCATGGACGCCCATATGGGCCAATTCGTGTCCCGTATGGACCAACTCGTGGACCTCATGGGCCAGCTGGTGGTGGCGGTGGGGTCACAGGCAAGGCCAGCAACACCACCTCCGCCACCACCTGCTAGGGCGCAGGCTCGGGCAGCAGTGTCCACTTCCCCTGCGTCCACAGCCAGTGAGCACACCTCACCCACCACCAGCAGGTCGCCACCACACACCCCCTCCCAAACGTGGAAGGGGCCGTCCGAAGAGGAAACAGATCTCCTGGGAGGACTTCGCACGCTCCAGTCGCAAGTGAGGCAGCCAGCCAGCCTTCCGCCAGCCTTCCTTGACCAGCCACTGCATTGACTTGCTCTACGATCCCACTCCACACAGCCAGCTGGATGGCATGTGTGTGTTGGACTATGGACATAGAACCAGTGGGTACACCCTGATCATCACGCAGCCATGACCGACAGCTCATTGTCACTGCACGCACCACTTTTGTCATCACCTTACACACAATCACATGTCACAGTTTGTAATAAATGCACCTTTTTCACTAACTGCTGTTTGTGCCCTGTGTTTTATTTGTACGGAATACAACGGCCACCTTGGGCGGAAAGGCACCTGATGCGTGGCATGGCAATGGAATCCGGAGGGCCTGTAGGGACCTAGGGGTGGGAGACAGAACAGGAGCACATTCAATGAGTGTGTCACACACCCATCACACAGTACATGTCAACAACTACAAGCAATGTACACACATCGCACAGAGCAATAGGGCACAATGCCACAGTCACCAACAGTGGCATACTACCCTGGCCATGGAGCGTTGACACACTGCACGCAGTGAACATACGGCCACCCTGACACAGCACACACACACCTGCACAGATACAGACACATCATCCGTCGTACATGGACACTCACCGTCAAGTGAAGTAGCGGGCGATGAGCTGCTGGTGCACATTCCCAGCTTCCTCCTCTCCGCTGTCCACCTCACTCGAGCTGTCCTGGTCTGCGGGCTGGGGCCCTGGTTGATCTCCGTCATCCACAATGAGGGGGATCTGCTTCCGAATGGCCAGATTGTGCAGCATGCAGCACGCCACCACTATCTGGCACACCTTCTGTGGGGAGTACGCCAGTGCACCCTCGGTGCGGTCCAGGCACCTGAACCTGGACTTGAGGAGGCCAAAGGTACGCTCGACCACACGTCTGGTCCTCCCATGTGCCTCATTGTATCGATCGTCTGCTGGGGTGCGAGGATTCCTCAATGGACTGAGCAGCCATGCCCCATTCGGATACGCAGAGTCACCTGGGTGTGAGGGACACAGAGAACCGTTGCTATTCCAACTGGACAGGGGACAGCATCGCACAACCAGCACGCTACACCACTCCACATACTCACCGACGATACAGGCACGATCCTGTTGCAGATTGGCCATCAGTCGTGGCAAGATGCTGTTGCGCATTATGTGTGCGTCATGGGCCGAGCCTGGAAACTTGGCACACACGTGGGTGATCACCATGTCCGCAAGGCACACCACTTGCACATTCAGGGAGTGCGTGTGCTTCCTGTTGCGGTACAGGTGCTCAGTGGCCTGTGGTGGAACAAGGCCAACATGAGTGCAGTCAATGGCTCCCACGACGTGTGGGATTCTGCCAAGGGCATAGAATGCACCCTTCACTGCCGCCAATTCACGAGCCCTGGGGAATCTGATGTACCTGTTCCGGTACAGCATCATGGCTGCCAGTACATCCCTCAGCACCTTGCTGAACATGGGCTGGGACATCCCTCCTCCACTGCCCACTGTGTGCTGGAATGACCCAGTGGCGAAGAAATGCATGGCGGCCATCACCTTAGCCGTGGGGGTGACAGCAGTCGGATACACCCTGCGGGGACGGAGATGGGGCTCTAACATGGCACACAGTCGATGCAGAGTTGGCCTGTCCAGCCGAAACTTCCTGATTACCTCTGTATCGTCCATGTCCGCCAGCAATTGGTATGGGCGGTCAATGTTCGGTCTCCGCCTGGGTTAAATGGCAGAGGACACATGTCAAAGCAACACGGCACATAGCAATTTCGCATACACATCACTGACATGACTGAGCAAGCACATGAGCCACAGCCCAGCTGTCAAGCTGGGACGGCACGGCCACAATACACTTACACAGGTCTCCCAACAATGGCAATGGCAAGTGAGACATACCACTGCCATGTGCATGCACATGGGGATCTAGGCCCCAATGACTTGCGGGGCGTGCTGATGGGGACTGACTGCATATTCGTCAAGCGGCAACGCCACGGCAACATGAGTGTCTGCTGAGCATGGAACTGCTTCCGAGGCTGGATGAGTATGGCACACGACGACGACGATGTGGGCACGGGCTGAGCGGCCAATACAAGTGGGACCTGTGGCACGAGGGGATATGAGACAGTAGTAGGTGTCAGCACTGCACCCTATGTACAGCACTGTACGGATCACAGCGCCCGAAACATTGACTGGTGTCCACATTGACAGCCCCATGCCAAGACGGCTGTGTGCTTGCAGTCACACGTCACAGGTGAGAGGTTACATTGCACGTGCCAGGTGGCAGACGTACATAGTGGGAGCTGGCATGTGTGTGCATGTGTCTCCTGTTCAGGATCCACCAGATGGGCGCTGACTCTGTACTGACCATTGGACACAGCATGTTCCGTGGAAGGCTTGTGTGTGTGGGATGGTGGCACTGGATGTGCCTCCGTTGGGTGGGGGGCCATGCACAGGGCGGGTACGTCGATGATTGCGCATTGTTGGTCACGGTGGGTGCACCAACTAAGATGTGTTGCCCTGTGTTCAATTCCTATGTCCGCATGATGATGGACTGTGGATGTGGGCAGACTACACATTGGTCGATGTGCTGTCTATATGCATGTGCCTTCACACCAGGCACAGCTGCCCCTGCACATGTGACCCCTGCTGGACTCGCTGCTGGGTCTGTGGAGCTGATGCACCTTCTGCGCGTGGGGCGGGCCGCTCTCCTCACTTCCCTCATTGCGCATGTCATGTCTTTGCCGCAGGTGACATGGATCATGGAGGGCCCACATGTACGCGTGGGTAGGCTACACATGATTGTTCACTGGTCGCCACCCCCAGTCAGTGTTTCGAATGGGAAGGTTGTCGTGCTGGTGGTATGTTCGATGTGGCGGATGGGCGGGCCTAGGTGCGGGCTTACATTCCGGACATGGGGGGTAGTTGGATTGGCGACTAGTTGCAGTACACATGGGACACGTCTCTTCCTTTCCACATCTGGGTCATCCCTTGTACTAACTGACAGTGATACAGTCATCTTCGCCCCAGCCCTCATGTCCTCCCTCGCCCCCCAATATGCATGCTCACCTGCGAGGCTAGCGCTTGCACAGGCAGCCCCAAGCTCGCACCAGAGAGGGCAAGGAGTGTATGTGTGGGTCCAGTTGCACGAGTGGGCTGTCTCAGGGTATGATGTGTGGCGGGACGCCGTCCACCTGCGTGGTGCCCCAAATGGAGACCCGGCCTGCATGGACTATGCATCACAGTCTTCGCCTTCCGGATCCGCCACCTGCGACACCCAGTGGCTGTGGCTGCCCTTGCGGCCAGGCCGCGTCCGTCTGTGACTGATGGCCCACACATTCACTCTTTGGCCTCTCTGGGGAGGGCTCGGGGGTGGTGGCGCACGCGCTTGCACTTAGTCGCAATGGCATGTGGCGTGGTTGGTATGATGGGCAATGGATGGGATGGTGCGAGCCACCTCCCGTGACGTCAGTGCTGCTCGTGCTGTGGTGCGTCCCCCTACACTTCCATTTGACTTGTGCCATGCTAGACGTTGAGGTTCTATTGCCTGCGTGATATGACCAGGAGGAGCGCGAGGAGACCTCTCACACACCATGCTCCACTGCCATCCCGTGCCCTGTATCGCCTGTGCGGATTGACTATGTTGGGGTTACACCTGGTCGACTGGGGCTGTGTGTGCCTTGTCAAGGGGCATGGCGGGCGCACAACAGGATCCAGCTTGTCCACAGAGGGTGGGCTGAGGTGCGCCTGGTACCGCTTTGTACGTGTGCCCGGCTGCTGTGCACACACGTGTTCACTCCCCCGACAGGTGTCCTCTCACAATGCCCAGGGAAGCGGTGGTGTACTGTACATGACCCCTCCCAACACGGCGTGCTCCAACTTGGCATGTGCGCATCTACCCGTCGCACCCACCCACCTGAGCACTGCGTCCATACGACTTCACACGACACATGTGTGTCTTCCACAGTAGTGCTACTCATTTGCGTTGACATCCAATACCAGTGGACTACATGGTCATGTCACGACTGCCGTGTACTTCACATACTCTCATCCTCTCTCATTCGTACTTGTGAAATGAGTCAGCGGAGACAGTTCTGGTTTCAAACATTATATTGAGTCTTCTGTCCTCTGTGATGCAGTATAGTGGACACTACTGGCAGCGGAATACATGTTGAGGATATACTGAGCATGATAACAAATGGGATAGGGTGTGGGGTTACATCTGCTTGGCCAAGGCTGTGCTAATGTACATTTACGTATAGCTGCGGAGCTGCGGACTTTGACACAGACGGTATACATGTAGCCTACCAGACCGCTCGGCATCATGGGCACAGTCCATCTCAGTTCCATGTGACAGGTTTGCTGCGGTTGTTCCTCATGCACGCGTGCATGTGAGATGACATCAGGGCATGTGCTTGCGTGCATGCAGCGGCGTGCCACTTGTTGTTGCACTGTGGTGGTTACTGGACATGTCACAGTCACTGGGGTCGTGTTGTTGTTGTATGCACTTGTCGTCCATGCAAAGGTCCTGGTATGGGATTCCCGGGGCGGGGGTGGGAGGGGTGCAGCACCCACAGACTCCAGGCGACCTATTCATGTCCACTGAGCGGTGTGTGTGTCCATGGGCGCTGGATCCATGTCGTGTCCTGGTTGTTCGTGCAGTTCCGTCCATGTGGGTGCGATGCACAGAGCCCATGCCACTGCCTCCCACGATGCATGCGGTGTTCCTGGATGTGATGGGGAACAGTGTGCATGTCCCGGTCATATCCGATGTCATGGCGATGTCGTTGATGGTGTGGTTACAGTTGCCGGTCGTTTGGTATGGCTGTTGTGGTGGTGACTGGCCAGTCCGTGCGGAAGCTGAGCATGGGTGCGGGGTTGGACTTCATAGGTCACTCGGGGAACCTGCGTTGTGGTCCGACGTATTTACAGGTTGTCAGGTATGCGATGCCGTCCAGCAGGGCTTCCATGTCATTGGTGGTGTACATGTTTGCCAGCCAATGAAGCGGATGGTGGCTGTCAAGGTGTTGTTCGTAGGTTGTCCCTTGGAGGACCATGATGGGGCATGCTGGGTGACATTCGATGTAGCTGTTCTCGATGATCCGTCGTGTGGAGGCACAGTGGTTCCATTTCAGTGCGCGTGCGATGTTGGCCACATACGCCATGCCCCCATAGGCAGAGCAGGCCCTGTCGTGTGCGTCCAGAGGGAGGAGTAGTGGTAGCAGGTCCGCCTTCAGACATGCCGGGTTGGAGAGGCATATCTCGACGGGATGCTGGTAGGGACACCTCCGACAGTAGAAGACGGGCATGACGCAGCTGAACAATGTGATGCGGTAAGTCAGTCGGTAACTTACGTTCAGCAGGGACAGGAGATCGCATCCCAATGTATGTATCGTGTTGGTTTGGTACAGCTTGAGCTGTTCGGTGTAGTTGGGTAGGTGTGTTGCGGTTGCCATTTCGCAGCGGTTCGTAGAGGTGGCGTGCTCCGGCTGTGTGTGCAGTCTGCAATGTGCACGCTCCGGGGTTGCTGTGAGCTCTGTGTAGTCGTGGGGAGACAGGACTTGTGTTCTGTTGGCTTGTTTGGAGGACACGGGCCCTCTTCCCACATGCTTCTCAGACAGTTCAAGGTCAGTGCTGTGTGACTCCTTCCAATTAACTTGCATGTGGCCGACATGGGGGAGTGTTTTCTTCTTTCTTCCCCGTCCGTTGTGTTCTTCTGTGATATGCGCTATCTGCCCTGTGGTCGGTCTCCTCGGCATGCCTGTGTTGGTCTATTCTTGGACAATGGCTGTATTCACCGGCTTCTGTCGTAGGGCTGTGGTTTCGGTGTTGGAATGGAAGGTCATTCAGTGCTGTCTGCTCTCCCTTGTGTGGGCGGCAGGCTGCCTTTCCGCTCTGCGTTGGGCCTTGTGTGTGGATGTAATTCTTGGGCCACCTGTTGTCGGTCCCCGGGCTCTTTGGTGTTCCGTTTCATGTGTCTTGTTCATATGTGCAGGGTGGTATGGGTTTTTCAGTGTGGTACTGGCGTTCCTCTTCCCGAAGGGGCCCTGCTTCTCCTAGTTGGTGTTGCCGCCGCTGTATGCTACGCCATGTTTGTTACACTGGGGTGTGTCCTGCAGTTGCGTGTCTTCACTGACATGTGTGCGTCGGTTGTGTGGCGTTGGGTGTTGTCCGTGAATTGGGCGTTGGGGACATGTCTGTGGCCGGCCTGTCACGTGTCATGTGCGTTCGGGGTGGGGCTGATGTGTGTGCTGCTTGGTTGTGTCCCTGTGTCTGTGTGCGACGCATGCATGGCGCTGCGGTTGGCCTCTGCGTTGTGCGCATGTGTGGCGGCGTCATCGGCGCTTTGGGGCCGTGACGGGGTGGTTGGTTCCTAGTCCTAGGTGGTGTGTACACATGTGTTCTGCGATGTTACGATTTGGCCTGTGTGTCATATGTGGATGCGATGGTGGATGTGTAGTGTACACGCGCTGGTGGGGGGTTGTCCGCTTTTTCCGCCCTTGCACTGTGTGCGCTGTTTGCGTGCACTTGTTGTGTGTGTGCCTACCTGCGTCTCCGCGGTACGTTGCGTCCTTGGTGGTGCATCAGCAGAAGCATGGGAAGGGCCTGCAGTGCTGGATTCATGCCCGGGGTGCCGCTTCTTCGTTGTCCGTGCTCTGCGTCCGTGTTTCCGCCTCTCTTTCACGTGCGGTGTCTCTTTGCCGTGGGAGCCGTTTGTTTGCGGCATCGTAATTTATGCGCCGGGCGGGACGTGTTTCGTCGGACGGTGTGTGTCAGTTGTGCTGCGCCGCTACGTGTGCGGGCGCACTTTGATGGCGGACGGTGTTGCTGGCTTGCCGGCGGTGTTTGGCCTGCTTTTCGCATCGTAATTGGGCGGGCGTGTGGACTGCTGCGTGCCGGCGGTAACTGGTGGTTTCTGCATCCGCCAGCACGGCGGTTGTGCTTCCGCCCGCCATCGTAATGGGCCCCTTAGTTAGGTATTAATTATTAACGTTGTGTTTTGTATTTGCGGCCTAGTTAGTATTTTTCTATTTATGTTTAGTTTACGTTAATATTGTGTTAATAATGTTTGTAGTGGTTTTTTCAAGTGTATTATTTGTACATTTGTGTGGGTGGGAATGTTTGTTTTTCTATTTTAGGTTTTACGACGAAGCATTTTGGAAAAACGGAGCATTGCGTTTTTTTTTTTTTTAAAGGAAGTATGTATTAGTTATATCAACTAATATTTATTTTACACTTCCTTTATTATTCGGTTTTCATGGAGCGGTTTTTAACTTTTTTACGAATTTTCGGGTTTTTTATGGTTATTGGATTGTCGATTTTTACATGGAGGATCTACTTTTTGACACAGTTGTATTTTTGCATTTTATTGGGGTCTGTTTTTAAAAAATATGGATTGTGAACTACATGGATTATTTTGGATGATGTGGATTTTCGTATTACAGCAGTGGAAAAGGTAAGTGTTTTTAACATTTTTTATTGTGGGAGGGAAATTATGTTATTTTAAATACTGTAGTTGTTTAGTTGTTTTGTTGTTTAATTATTTTGTCTCTATATATGTTGTTATAAAATAATAATATATATTAGACAAAATAATTATTTTGTTTATTTAAAAGAATGCACTGTTTTTATTCCAATAATTGTTTTTTGAGATTGGTAAATTAAAATTGTTTCATGTTTCAGACTAGAGTTTTTGCTATCATATTTAAGTACTCTAGGCCTCTTGTTGAAGGATATAGCTGTACTTGTTGTTGAAGATACATTTGAGCAGTTTGTCTAGATAGTTCTGGCTTTAATTGTATGATAGATTGTTGCATTCTTAGTTCTTGGAAGCTTTGTTCTTTTTGTATGGCAACTAATAGTTTATGTAGGGTAGGAGTGCTTCATCCTGTAGAAGATAGGAAGGCATTATGCCAACCTTCAACTGCGTTGTTTGTTTTGGCTTCTTGGTTAAGTGTAGTTAGGTACACATTCCACCAAGGAATTTGGAATTTAGGTTGCCGTCTATGGCCTGATCTGTGTAATCTCCCCACCCTGGTATCCTCAAAATAATCTAGGAGGGGAGATCAGTTTTGTTCATTTTGGTGGTAAAATGGACTTTCTATTAAAATGTTATAGTGCTCAGCCACATCTGTGACTGGCACATAGGCCAGGGCTATTAGGTGTTTTATTTGGTATGTAAAGGTAATATTTGTTGCATATTCCACACAAAGGGGCCGATTCCGATTCAGGCCGGAAATCTCCCCGACCGAGCCGGACCCGGAGAGATTTCCGACCGAATCGGACTCTAGCAGTCCGACCGAACGAGTACGATGCGCACGTATGCTATCGGACTCGATTCGGTCGGACTCCCATTGAAGTCAATGGGAGCCAGTCGTACGACGCATACACAAGCTCCCATTGACTCAATGGGCACGACGCGAACAAGGGCGCCCCCTACAGCGTGTTCGCGTCAATGCGGGTCACGCCGTACATGCACGTGTAGGGGGGACCCATGGGTCCCCCCTGTGTGTGACTCGCGTGCCTACACTTCCAGGGGGGTCCGACACGGACCCCCAAAGTGCGGCTCCGACAGCTCTTTGGAGCCGGACTGCGCGAGTCAGTCGGAGCGGTCGAGGTGCGCATCGTACTTACCCGGCCGGGGAACGTCTCCATTGCGCGGTGCGCGTCATCCCCGTGCGAGTCGGTCAGAGCGGTCGGGTCTTGCGAACGAGTCGGTCGGTGATTTCACGAGCGCTCGCATCGTACTCGCTCGCCCGGACGCACGTACGAATCGGTCGGGAAATAGGGCTCCGAATAGGATCCGGTTAAGTCAAATCCGATTCGGTGCCCTACCGGCCGAGATCGGAATCGACCCCTAAGTGCATCCTTGTATAGATGTGTGGGGGTATAATTTGAGGATAGAATTTATCACGGCTTGTTCAAAGTCTATTACTATTCTTTGAGGGAAAAAGTCGTTTGTTTCTTGCTTTATTTTACCTAACATTTCAGTATATGTTGCATTCTGTTTGTTTGGTAATAAAGCATATATTAATGGAATGCAAGTGTTATGATATTGCCCATGGATACTGTACAGTTGGTAGAATGGTTTAGGGCATATGCTGAAGGTGCCATCCATCATCCATGTTTGGCATTGTTGAAGTTTAGTTATATTGTTTGCTGTAGCAAACATAATAATCCTTTTATCTTTATTTTTGTTGTCAAAGAAAGTAAAAGGGTCATCATTGTGTGTTATACTAAGTTCTGGGGGAATTATGACATCCTCAAAATTTTTAGGTGTAGGTATTGTTGGTGTTGTTGATTTTTTGATCCTAGCTATTGTTCTTTTAATAGAAGCAATTGATGGTAATTGACCTGTTGCTTCTCTGGGTACTTTAGGTAATAGTTCTTTAAGTATAACACTTGTAGGAAGTTGTGAGGTGCTACTTAATTCTTTAATATTTTCAAGGGTTGATTTCACTTCAATTTCAGAAATATTTGGTGGATGGTTATGCTCCCTTGTATATAATACAGTTGTTTCCCTGGTGGTAGCACGACCATAACATTTGTTTGAGTAATATTTTGAACATTTCCAGTTCACTTTAAGGCCTGTTTGCTTCTCTTGGGTGTAGACGTACCCCATATAACACAATAAGAATTTCCCTTTCTGAGATGTTATAAATTGGGCCTCTTCAGTCATTGTGAGGTGGTAAAATCTATAAAAAATGTACATGAAAGTATATGTAAAAGAATATTATACATGTTTATATGGATAGTAATAAATGCATTTTAATTATATACTTACCAACTGTTATTTAGTTGTAGTTGAATGGAGATGTTCTTTGTTCAACAAATGTTGTTTGTTTGAAGTGCTCTGTGAAAAGAAAGTAAAGCATATTTTATTTCATGTTTTACAATTTATATATGGTGGTCTTGGTGTTTATGACAGAGTATAGTTTTATTAACGTTTTAGTTTTATTTTTCAAACGTTTTTAAAAAAGTTTAAAAGTATAAATGGGGTCGTTTTGGCGGTTAGGACATTTTAGGTGTTGAGTTCCCTTTTAGTGAGATTTAACAACTTATTTTTAGAGTATACTTACTTTGTTATTTATCTGTTTTTGTAAGGTAAAATCTTTTTTCTTTGTTTTTGGAGTAATATCTGTTGTTGAAATATAAAGAGATAAAATATATGAGTTAGTAATTTAAGTTAGCCATTGAAATCTGTGTTACATTTTAATTTAACAGTTTATTTAGAAATGCTTATTTACTTACTTTTTCCTAGGTGTAGTAGGCTTGATTTTAAAGGTGTGTTTGAGAGTGGTGAAAATCCTGCAGAGTTTCTCCTTCCTTAATTATTTTTGTTTAAGGTGTAAAAGAAGACATATTTTTTTGTTTATATAGTGTGTTCTTAATTGTTTGTTGAAAATCATTGGTCTATTTCGATCTTCTGTGTTTCTATTGGTTAATTTGATTTTTTTGTTTGTTTTGTAATTGTTTTACTTGTATGGAAAACGCAAATTGAGAGAAAAGGTTTTTTTAGGTGAGGAAGGAGATGTTGAATTTATTATTTAAAAAGAAATGTATAATATATATTTTAAATGTTGAATATGTTGCTATTATTTGTTTGTAAATATTATTTGTGTAGTTGTTATGTTATTATTAATTTCTGTTGTTATTATTTTGATAGATATCTTTATATATAAATTTTATGTGTATTTATGTCATTTATTGTATTTTTGGTGTTGAAAGTAGTAGTTTTAATGTGTATTTGAGTTGTCGATATTTTAAAAAAAACGATAATATTGCTGTCTATATTTTTGTTGTCGATATTTTGGACATGTCCTATACTTATTTATAACCGTCAATAATTTGTATTGCGATATTTATGTTTGCGATATTTGTGTAGTCGATATAGTTTCATTACGATAATGTTGTTTCGATATTAGTGTATTTTTATAATTAAGTATACAATATCGATATTTTTGATGTCGATATTTTTGCGTCGAAATATTTGTATTTCGATAATGTGTCTTTCGATATTATGTCAGTGATTCATCTGGATCCCTGTTGGGCCTGGTGATGAAGCTCCATAGTGGTAACTGGGTACAGATTGACCGCGATGGGCATGGAAGCCTGACTAGGAAAATTCCGGTTGAGAACCATTTGTGACAAGGGTGCATTTTAGCACCCCTGCTGTTTAGTCTGTTCATTGCAGACCTCCCCTAGATGTTACGTGATATGCATAGTTTTTCACCGAAGGTTGGAGGTAGGCATATTTGTTGCCTCTTGTACACCGACGATCTGGTGGTGATGGACCTCACACCTATAGGGCTGCAACAGAAACTAAATGCCCTAAATGCTTACTGTCTTGAAAACAAATTAACTATAAATGTTGACAGGACACAAACAACTTTTCTGCTAAGAGAAAAAGGAGATTATTGTGGTTCCTAGGTGAAGTATCTGGGTGTATACATGGCTGTGTACGTGGGTGTAGGAGTGCCTGTGTGGCTCTGTGAGTGGGTGTGTGAGTGTCTGAATGGGTCTGTGAGTGGGTGCATGAGTGTCTAAGTGGGTCTAGGACAGGATATGTGAGTGAGTGGTCTGTTAGTGGGTGTGTGAATCTCTGACTGGGTCTGTGAGTGGGTGCATGAGTGTCTTTGAACGTCTGTGAGTCTCTGCGTGGGTGTGTGAGTGTCTGGGTGGGTCTGTCAGTGGGTGAGTGGAAATAAAAGTAGGGGGGCAGGTCCTAGTTCCAGCTTCCCCTGTGATGGTCCACCTGTCCAGCTTGCCCACAGTCCGCTACCCCCTGCTGCCTTTGGTTTTGTGCCTCCTCTGCTAATTTTCAACTCGTATTTTCTGCATCTTCTCTGCTCGCTTCTGCCCTCTATTTTGCCCCTTTGTGTTCATTCTGCCTATTATTTTCCCTCTTTCTGCTTACTTCTGACCTTTATTCAGCCTCTTGCTGCTCGTTTATACCTCTATTTTGTCTCTTGAAGCTCGTTTCTGACCTCTATTTTGCCTCTTTATGCTCACTCCTGACTTTTTTTTTGCCTCTTTCTGCTCTTTTCTGACCTTGATTCTGCCTCTTGCTGCTAGCTTCTGACCTCTATTTTCCCTCTTTCTGCTCATTTCTGACCTTTATCCTGCTTCTTTCTGCTTCCTTTTGACCTTTCCTCTATGTCTTTCTGTCCGTCTATGACCTTTATTTTGCCTCTTTCTGCAAATTTCTAAACTTTATTCTGCCTCTTCTGTCCCCTGTCCTGAAGTTGTAAAAAAAAAAAAAAGGTATATGGTGGCAGGGTATGGATACCGTGACCCCCTAGACCCCATGAGGTGGACCCAGAGGGACTCCTCCCAAAGACTAAAAAAGAAGAAAAAAACTGCAAAAATGCCAAAATCTCATGAGACTGTTGCGGGATCAAAAAAATAATTGCAGCAGGGCCGAATTTATTTATTATAAGCCCCGGGGAGCCTACCAGTGGGGCCAAAAACAATTTTTTTTTGTGTTGCAATTTTTTATTTAGTAGAGCAAAGGCATACAACATGGACACCTTATGATATCAAAGCATAAAAGTACTGAACAATGCAATGCGATGCGATACAGTTCACTAAGGAGGGCAGGGAAGGGGATATGGAGATAGTCAAAGTCCAAGGGAAGCTGATATCCAGGAATAACCCACCCCCCCAGTGCCGGCCTGTCCTTCAGGTGGCATATGTGTTGGGGGCCATTGGGCCAGGGGCCCTCATGTGGGGGGGTGGAGGGGGTCAAAAACATTTTTTATTTGGGAGGGATGTATCACCCCCCTCCCCGAGCCACTAAAGCTCCAGGGGAGCCCACCCCTTTGGCCGAAAATGCACAAAATGGGTCTGTGAGTGCTTTTGTGGGTGTGTGAGTATGTAAGTGGGACTGTGGTGGGTGTGTGACTGTGTGAGTGGGTCTGTGAGTGGGTATGTGAGTGTCTGTGTGGGTCTGTGAGTGCATGTGTGAGTGTGTATGTAGATCTGAGAGTGGGTGTGTGACTGTGTTAGGGGGCCTGTGAGTGGGTGTGTGAGTGTCTTTGTGGGTCTGTGAGTGGGTGTGAGTGTCTGTGTAGATCTGTGAGTGGGTCTATGTGTGTGAGTGGATCTGTGAGTGGGTGTGTAAGTGTGTGAGTATGTGTATGGATCTATGAGTGAGTGTGTGGGTGGGACTGTGAGTGGGTGTGTGAGTTTGTGATTGGGTCTGTGTGGGTCTGTGAGTGTGTGTGTGAGTGTCTGTGTAGATCTGTGAGTGGTTCTGTGAGTGTGTGACTGGGTCTGTGAGCAGGTGTGTGAGTGTCTGTGTAGGTCTGTGAGTGGGTGTGTGAGTGTCTGTGTCAATCTGTGAGTGGGTTGGTGAATATGTGAGTGGATCTGTGAGTAGGTGTGTGAGCACCTGTGTGATTCTGTAAGTGGGTGTGTGAGTGTCTGTGTGGGTCTCTAAGTGGGTATGTGAGTGCCTGTGTTCATCTGTGAGTGCATGAGAGTGTTTGTGTGGGTCTATGAGTAAGTGTATGAGTGTCTTTGCAGGTCTGTGAATGGGTGTGTGAGTGGGTATTTGAGCATCTGTGTGGGTCCGTCAATGGGTGTGTGAGTGTCTCTGCAGGTCTGTGAATGGGTGTGTGAGTGGGACTATGAGTGGGTGTGTAAGTGGGTATGTGCGTGGGTGTGTGACTGTCTGTATGGGTCTGTAGTGAGTGCATGTGTGAATGTCTGTGTGGATGTGTTTCTGGGTCTGTGAGTGTGTGACTGGGTCAGTGAGTGGGTATGTGAGTGTCTGTGTGGGTCTGTGAGTGGGTGTGTGAGTGTCTGTGTGGATCTATAAGTGGGTCTCAGTATATGAGTGTATCTCTGAGTGGGTGTGTGAGTATGTGACAAAGACTCTAAATACACTTTATGCTAGCCTCGATAACTGGATTTCACAAGGACAGGCTTACTAAGGACTACAGGGAGCGCGTGTCCTGGGACAATTCATCCTCTGGGCCCGATGCGGCCCATGGACTAGGGATTGCCTTAGTAACCATGGGCCCATGAGTCCATTCATACTCATGGAATTCAAACAAGACAACAGTTGTGTTGCCAGACAAGTGAGTGCATTCTGGGAACTGTGCAACCCGAAATCTATATCAAGAGTAGAAGTAGCAGTGCCCGCAGAAATGATTAAATACACTGTGCAGGATGTCAAAAAGTACAGATTTTCATCAGCTGCTTCAAAGGGAAGATAAATTGTACTACAATTCCCAGAATGCCCCTTTTAGAAGTATGAAAGCAACAATTAAATAGTGACTCACTTACCGTGAACAAGACTTTTATTAGTTGAAATGCATTGTTAATATATGGTAACATGTAATTAGAAACTATCATTAAATCAACTTGGAAATGTTAAGCTCATGAGAGCGCAGCGTCATTTCTGTTGCTATGCCTATTAAGTGGGGCAGTTGGGCAGGCCCCAAACGCTTGTACCAGCAATCAGAGCGCGCCGCTTGGTTGATATATATATGTTTCAAAAAGCACAATCTGGGGACCAACAAGTTTTGTGGTGATGGTCAATATATATATATATATATATATATATATATATATATATATATATATATATATATATATATATATATATATATATATATATAAAGAAGCCTCGCTCTTCAACACAGTCCCATCCACAGGAGACAAACGAGAGTGGACCCAAAGTAAGTGCTGTTATATTTTATTTGGAAAATAGCTCCGCCATGACGCGTTTCGGCAGTTCACCTGCCTTGATCACATGACGATATATATATATATTCTCCTTACTTCGCCAACATTCAGGATACTGGAAATAGACGAATGCAAACCCGAAATTAGGTGCAATTATTTTATTTTGAAAACACCCTGCACCTCCGCCATTACGCGTTTCGGCCTACAGGAGGCCTTGATCACATGACGCGCTAGTGGAGTGCTTTCACCAATTTAAAGTGCAAATGCAGATCACATGACTGAGTTCCGAGGCAATCATAGACATAAACAAATGATATGTACCTAGTCTGTTTTCACATCTTATGCATAGAATCACTGTATAAATACACAATAATTTTGAAAAAATATATATACATGAAGTATGCAACAGATTTCATAAGTATTCATAAATATATTAATATATAAATAAATACTTAAAATAGGCATAATATCACTAAACTTTTTAAAAGTGATAAAAACGATTAAAATGACATCACTGAAATGGCCTATGCTTGTAGTAACATATTATATCTACATAAAGCATGGTAAAAAATCAGTTGATTAATCCTTCAAGCCTATATTCCACAGCTAGTTCATATCAAATATGTCAATTGTTGTAAAATTGATACTGCCCTAGTGGGCCCTGATGTCCTCTGCCAACTACTGCATAAAGTGCTAGTGCTAAATGTGCAAGTGATAATAACTACAAATAAATCACAGCCGTGATTTATAAAGTGCATATGTGAAGAAATGTTATCTACATTATGTGAAAACTCAAAACAATGTCAGCAGCAGCAATATACCAATTGTATAAAACAGAATAAAAAGATGCAGATCAGAACACTTTAGAGGCATGTAAAAAAATCCTCACTGGAGTTGAGGCCATTAGGCATTTTGCTGTCCAACTCCAGTATGTACCTAGTTTCCAGTCTCCTTAACAACGCTTCCCGGTAGCCACCCCTTCTCAATGGAAGGACTGTATCCACGACAAAATACTTTAAATTATCTAATTTATTGCTGTGGAAATCTTTAAAATGTCTGGCAACCGGGTAGGTCACATCGTTGTTAGTGATAGCTCGTATGTGCTGGAGAATTCGTTTGTGAACCTGTAACTTAGTACTTCCCACGTACTGCAGACCACAAGAACACTCCCGCACCTACACTGCAAACTCTGTTTTGCAATTGAGTGTTTTAGTGATTGGCACTGGATTACATTTGAAGGGCGTTGCATATGAGGATTTATTAATCCCGTACTTGCAAGGCCTACAAGAGGTACATTTAGAAAATCCCTTTCTGGCACTAAGCCAGGTTTTGACACGCCTCACTTCTGGACTGCTACTCACTAATGAGTTGTTCATAGAGCGAGCTTTCCTAAAGGTGATGTTAGGAGAATTAGTGAGTTGGCTTCCCAAGATTGGATCATTCTAAATCAAGGCCCAATTTTTGTTCATAATTTTACGCAGGGTTTTATGTTGTTTACTGAAAGTTAGAATTAGGCGAGTTGGCTGCTTAGGCTGCTCATTATTGGACACTGTTAAGACTGCTTTGCTTACTAATGCCAATGATCTGTCAATTTTGCTAGTTTTATTCATGGCATTATTGAGTATCTCTTCTGAGTAACCTCTTGCTCTAAATCTATCCCTGCTTTCTCGTTGGGCCTTGAGACAATCAGAATCAGTACTGCAAATCCTGCGTATCTGCAGCATTTCCCCATAGGGAATGCTGTGGATAAGATGCTTAGGATGATGGCTAGAAGCATGCAGCACAGAATTTCCTGCCGTAGGTTTTCTATGCAGTCTTGTTTCCAATTTATTGTTCTTTACATATACTTCCACGTCTAAAAAATAGATTGATTATTTATTCATTTGAGCCGTGAATTCGAGATTAAGGTTGTTGACATTGATCTGTTCAATAAAATGTCTGGCACTATTCTCTTCACCTTTCCAAATTAAAAACAGATCGTCGATATATCTATACCAACACACAACATGGTTCTGAACTGTTTCACCATATGTTGCCATGAGGACCTGTCCCTCCCAGAACCCCATATGCAAACAGGCATAACTTGGTGAGAAACATGCCCCCATGGCAACTCCTCTTGTCTGATGGAATACTTGATTTTGAAACAGGAAAAAATTATTTTCAAGACATGTAGAAATCATAGTACTCAACATTCTATTGTGCATGTACAAATACATCGGCCTAGTGTTCAAATAATGTTCAACAGCCTTGACTCCATCATGATGATGTATACTGGTGTATAGCGCTGTGACGTCAAGGGAGATGAGTATGCAACCCTCCTCCCACTTTACTTCACGGATCTTTCTTATATATATATCTACATATACATATATATATATATATATATATATACAAATATATACACAAAAACAGGTTGCCCTTGGTGAAGACGCCAACTCACGGGTAGGTTATCACCATTTATTGAAGACGCAGTGTGTGCAGCCGCCATCCCCAAATCGAAATGAAAAGCCCAACGCGTTTCGGACACAGCTGTCCTTGTTCACGGGCTGCAGGCAGAAGAACAGTAGCCGGGATTAGGAACTCCTTATGATGTTACTCAAGTCCCGCCCCAGTGGGCGTATGCACATCAGTGCATGCTGGTACTTGTTGTTCCTAACTTTGTCAATTCCCGGTGGGTGCTGCTGAAATTCGAGTAAACCCATGATTTGTTACCCCAGTGGGTTGATAGGGGTCAGGCAGGCTGTAAAACACCGTACATCCAATGTCATTCAGAAAGGAACCCCCCGTTCCTACGGCAAATCTTCGTGACTCACCTGGATCCGCGCTAGCAGAGGGGCGTCTTCGCGGCTGGACCAGCCGCTCAATATCCACAAAAATAGGTTGCCCTTGGTGAAGACGCCAACTGACGGGTAGGTTATCACCATTTATTGAAGACGCAGTGTGTGCAGCCGCCATCCCCAAATTGAAATGAAAAGCCCAACGCGTTTCGGACACAGCTGTCCTTGTTCACGGGCTGCAGGCAGAAGAACAGTAGCCGTGATTAGGAACTCCTTATGATGTTACTCAAGTCCCGCCCCAGTGGGCGTATGCACATCAGTGCATGCTGGTACTTGTTGTTCCTAACTTTGTCAATTCCCGGTGGGTGCTGCTGAAATTCGAGTAAACCCATGATTTGTTACCCCAGTGGGTTGATAGGGGTCAGGCAGGCTGTAAAACACCTTACATCCAATGTCATTCAGAAAGGAACCCCCCGTTCCTACGGCAAATCTTCGTGACTCGCCTGGATCCGCGCTAGCAGAGGGGCGTCTTCGCGGCTGGACCAGCCGCTCAATATCCACAAAAACAGGATGCCCTTGGTGAAGACGCCAACTCACGGGTAGGTTATCACCATTTATTGAAGACGCAGTGTGTGCAGCCACCATCCCCAAATCGAAATGAAAAGCCCAACGCGTTTCGGACACAGCTGTCCTTGTTCACGGGCTGCAGGCAGAAGAACAGTAGCTGTGATTAGGAACTCCTTATGATGTTACTCAAGTCCCGCCCCAGTGGGCGTATGCACATCAGTGCATGCTGGTACTTGTTGTTCCTAACTTTGTCAATTCCCAGTGGGTGCTGCTGAAATTCGAGTAAACCCATGATTTGTTACCCCAGTGGGTTGATAGGGGTCAGGCAGGCTGTAAAACACCGTACATCCAATGTCATTCAGAAAGGAACCCCCCGTTCCTACGGCAAATCTTCGTGACTCGCCTGGATCCGCGCTAGCAGAGGGGCGTCTTCGCGGCTGGACCAGCCGCTCAATATCCACAAAAACAGGTTGCCCTTGGTGAAGACGCCAACTCACGGGTAGGTTATCACCATTTATTGAAGACGCAGTGTGTGCAGCCGCCATCCCCAAATCGAAATGAAAAGCCCAACGCGTTTCGGACACAGCTGTCCTTGTTCACGGGCTGCAGGCAGAAGAACAGTAGCCGTGATTAGAACTCCTTATGATGTGACTCAAGTCCCGCCCCAGTGGGCGTATGCACATCAGTGCATGCTGGTACTTGTTGTTCCTAACTTTGTCAATTCCCGGTGGGTGCTGCTGAAATTTGAGTAAAATGGTGATAACCTACCCGTGAGTTGGCGTCTTCACCAAGGGCAACCTGTTTTTGTAGATATTGAGCGGCTGGTCCAGCCGCAAAGACGCCCCTCTGCTAGCGCGGATCCAGGCGAGTCACGAAGATTTGCCGTAGGAACAGGGGGTTCCTTTCTGAATGACATTGGATGTACGGTGTTTTACAGCCTGCCTGACCCCTATCAACCCACTGGGGTAACAAATCATGGGTTTACTCGAATTTCAGCAGCACCCACCGGGAATTGACAAAGTTAGGAACAACAAGTACCAGCATGCACTGATGTGCATACGCCCACTGGGGCGGGACTTGAGTAACATCATAAGGAGTTCCTAATCACGGCTACTGTTCTTCTGCCTGCAGCCCGTGAACAAGGACAGCTGTGTCCGAAACGCGTTGGGCTTTTCATTTCGATTTGGGGATGGCGGCTGCACACACTGCGTCTTCAATAAATGGTGATAACCTACCCGTGAGTTGGCGTCTTCACCAAGGGCAACCTGTTTTTGTGGATATTGAGCGGCTGGTCCAGCCGCGAAGACGCCCCTCTGCTAGCGCGGATCCAGGCGAGTCACGAAGATTTGCCGTAGGAACGGGGGGATCCTTTCTGAATGACATTGGATGTACAGTGTTTTACAGCCTGCCTGACCCCTATCAACCCACTGGGGTAACAAATCATGGGTTTACTCGAATTTCAGCAGCACCCACCGGGAATTGACAAAGTTAGGAACAACAAGTACCAGCATGCACTGATGTGCATACGCCCACTGGGGCGGGACTTGAGTAACATCATAAGGAGTTCCTAATCACGGCTACTGTTCTTCTGCCTGCAGCCCGTGAACAAGGACAGCTGTGTGCAAAACGCGTTGGGCTTTTCATTTCGATTTGGGGATGGCGGCTGCACACACTGCGTCTTCAATAAATGGTGATAACCTACCCGTGAGTTGGCGTCTTCACCAAGGGCAACCTGTTTTTGTGGATATACATATATATATATACATACATATACATATATATATATTTTCTACAAAAAGACGCCACTGCACTCCAGAAGTCGTGAAAATCCAAGCTTTTAATAAAGCATAATAGCCACCACCATTACCACCACCAAACGTTTCGACCAAGAGACGGTCTTTGTCACGGTTATGAGAGTCCTTCTTTGCTTTCACCCTTTATAGTGTTCAATCATATGTCCCTTTCTAATGCATTCTGGGACTTGTATTTCACAGAGTCACGACTTTTGTGGTGAAGAGTTTACACTTCATTTAGTTGTCAGGTATAGGCACCATTATCATGTTGCTGCCACATGTTGCAATCTTAATGCTTGGCGGATTAGTTCTGCTTCGTTATTTGCGATAAATTTTGCATTTCATTATTCTATTATGTTCAATATTGCAATTTAACTCAACAATATAGTACCTGTTAATCGCAAGTTTAACTCACAATTATAAAGTAATCATTGACAGTTCCATTCTCGGGTTTAGTACCCATTCCTATTGATGCCCATCATTAATCATGACAGTTTATTATAAGTGTATGTGCAATTCCTCATCCCCATTGAGCCCAAACAGGATCTTAGTTTTAAATTTTATGATTATGCGCGATTCCAGACTTCTTAATTTGAGGGTGCGATCGCCCCCTCTTTCGTGGATTGGGACCATTGCTATTCCAAAGTATCTTATATTTTCCCAACTAGTTTTATGTCCAGTGTGGAGATGCCTTGATATCGCATAGTTCATGTCCTTGTTGTGAATTGCTCTTAGATGTTCCAAAATTCGTTTTCTTAGAGGACAGATGGTACTGCCAATGTACCGTAATCCACAAGTACATTCAATCATATATATGACATAAGTTGTTTCGCAGGTAATCCTTTCCTTGATTGTAAACTCTTTTCCTTTAGAGTCTTTGATGGTAGTCACGGATTTCCCAATCTTGCAGGCTTTGCACTTGTTACAATGACCAAATCCTTTTTGTTTTTCTGTCCGCCACGTTGTTTCCTTCTTTATTGAGAAGTGACTGTTCACAAGTTTGTCTTTCAAAGACATGGCTTTGCGATAAGTTACATTGGGTCTAGATCCAATTATCTTTCCAATATCTGGATCTTTTTCCAATACTTTTGCAAAGTTTGTCGAATCTTAAACTTAAAACTTTCCTTGCTATAGGTGAGAATGAGTCTTGTTGCGACTTCTGTTTTGTTCTTTGCTTTCACAATTAGAGTTTCTGCTCTTGATACTATTTTAGCTCGCTCTATTCCTTTCTGTACATCTCTGTATTTGTATCCCATTTTTCATGAATCGTTTTTCGTTTTCTGCAAAGCTTATTTCAGCCTGTTCATCAGCAGAGCAATTCCTCCTCATTCTGATGATTTCTCCGTAAGGGATGCTTTTTATCAGATTTGCTGGATGAAAGCTTTTCCCATGGAGAATGCTGTTCGTTGCTGTGGGTTTTCGATAGATTTTTGTGTGTATCTGATTGTTCTCTATATATACTTGAACATCTAGGTATTGGATTGTTTTGGAGCTGATGTTATATGTGAATTTGAGGCCTTCATTGTTGTTATTCAAGATGTTAAAGTATTCCTTAAATTCGCTGGGGCTACCATTCCAAATTAGAAAGAGATCATCGATGTATCTCAACCATAGTTCTATCTTGCTGGTGTATATTTCATTCTCTTCCTTCCATGCTACAAATTTTTCCCACCACCCCATGGTGAGATTGGCGTAGCTGGGTGAAAAAGATATTCCCATGGCAGTCCCACATTGTTGAGTATATACCTTTTGATTGAAAAGAAATACATTATTTGTCAGGCATAATTCCACCATTTCCATTAGCATCTTTGTGTGCCTCAATTCTTGGATGTTCCTTTGGCATAGAAAATACCCAACTGCAGTTAATCCGATTTCATGATCAATGGAAGTATACAAGGATACTACGTCGATGGTCACTAGATAAAATCCTTTTTGCCATCCCATATTTGTTAGTGTTCTTAAAAAGTCCCCGGTGTCTTTTTTATGTAGGAGTTTAAGTTTGTTACTATAGGTGCCAGATATCGATCTACATAGATCGAGATGTTTTCATACAATGAGTTGCAGCTGGATACAATTGGTCTTCCTGGCGGGTCGATTAGAGTCTTGTGAACTTTAGGGAGAAAATATATGGTGGGCATTACCGGGCTGTCGTTGAAAAGAAACTGGGCTTCTTCCTCATTTAATAGGCCATCGTTTTTCCATGTTTTGATTTTCAATTCAACTTCCAACGTTAACTTGTTAATTGGATTGGAGGGAAGTCTAACAAGCAAACATACACCACAAAGAAACAGTTACCACTTAAAGTGAGACTTTGATTTCTTACGAGTCACAATTAGTCCAAATGGAAGCGCGAGCTGCCAAAAGAACTTTGAAAGCAGAAACTTTATTTAAAAGCGGAACGGGGGAATACATTCGTGAAAATGAGACCAGAGAAAAAGACACGTCTTCAAAAAGTATAAAACAAATGTTTTTCTTCCAGCTAGAGAAACTGCTCAAAAAAGAAATATCAAAGAGCTGGGAAATAACTTTCGAAAAATACATCGAATGTGAACGCATTCCCAGAGGCCTTCGAATCTTCACATTGCCGAATCACCCAGATACAAGACCTGAGATGCTTGAAGAGTGGGCGCAAAATAGCATGCAATGCTCTAGGAATATGGTGTTAATGGTCATCAAATATGCCAAACTAGACATAGAGGAATTGCACAAAGAAATAAAAACAGTGGAAGAACAGATTTTAGCCCTCAAAAAAGAAGAGGAAAGCAACACCTTACGCAAAGAGATGGAGAAAAATCTAGATAAATACGAAGAGGAAGTGGAACTGCGTAAACAAAGAAAATTTAAACGGGATGAATACGATTACGAGTCAGGATCGATTCTAACATTTGCCAAGCGCTTTGAGGGTTTAAAAAAACAATTACAAGCGGGCAAACTGACCTTAACGGAATCAAATAAAACATTGACCATTGAATCAGAATCGGATCTAAGTGAAGAGGAACAGACAAAGAGGATCGGTGGTCGAACAACTTTTTTAGAAGAGATGAAGCTGATCTATATAGACCAAAAGACCCCGAGAGAAAGAGGAAGAGGACGGGGCCGTGGAAGAGGAAGAGGGAAGAATCAAATAGCCTCCCAAAACGAAGGAGAAAAACACGAAGAGGGAAAGGAAAAAACAAGAGGGTACCCCCTACGGAACAGACTGTCGAGGAAGTAAGGGAAAGCAGAACGCAACAAAAAGAGAATTTAATCATTAATCTCTCAGAACATATACTCACAAAAGATGAAATAAACGTTCTTAATAAAGGCTTGTCATTTTGACCAGAGCAACACCATGATCTTGTGGAAACTAAAATTGATCTATACAAATATATCAGAAAACTCAAGCTTAAAAAGTTTTTTGCAAAACAATCACACATAAACAATTCAGATCAACAAACTCCACAAGAAAACGATAATCTAACTGTGGAGGATGCAACAAGTGTGAAAACAGCATATGATCTAGCATTAAATTTAGCTGATGAAGAAATGACAGAAACACAGATACTGGAAGATTTAGAAATTAACATCAAAAGACACACAGGATCCGGTCTAAAGCCTAAATTGAAATTCTGTCCATTTTTAAGTCCAGGCAATCGTATTGATCAATTTCATGACTTAGTAACCACTGAATTGGAGAAAATGGAAAATACAACATCCAAAAAAAGTGAGAATATGACAACCAATGAACGATTGGCATTAGATAATCTAATGAGCAATGACAAAATAACTATTAAACCGGGAGATAAAGGTGGGAACGTGGTCATTTTGAACACAAGTGATTACGTGAAAGAAGCCATGAGACAGCTTGGAGACAAGAAAAATTATACCCAACTTCCCTCCAATCCAATTAACAAGTTAATGTTGGAAGTTGAATTGAAAATCAAAACATGGAAAAACGATGGCCTATTAAATGAAGAAGAAGCCCAGTTTCTTTTCAACGACAGCCCGGTAATGCCCACCATATACTTTCTCCCTAAAGTTCACAAGACTCTAATCGACCCGCCAGGAAGACCAATTGTATCCAGCTGCAACTCATTGTATGAAAACATCTCGATCTATGTAGATCGATATCTGGCACTTATAGTAACAAACTTAAACTCCTACATTAAAGACACCGGGGACTTTTTAAGAACACTAACAAATATGGGATGGCAAAAAGGATTTTATCTAGTGACCATCGACGTAGTATCCTTGTATACTTCCATTGATCATGAAATCGGATTAACTTCAGTTGGGTATTTTCTACGAGAATTGAGGCACACAAAGATGCTAATGGAAATGGTGGAACTATGCCTGACAAATAATGTATTTCTTTTCAATCAAAAGGTATATACTCAACAATGTGGGACTGCCATGGGAATATCTTTTTCACCCAGCTACGCCAATCTCACCATGGGGTGGTGGGAAAAATTTGTAGCATGGAAGGAAGAGAATGAAATATACACCAGCAAGATAGAACTATGGTTGAGATACATCGATGATCTCTTTCTAATTTGGAATGGTAGCCCCAGCGAATTTAAGGAATACTTTAACATCTTGAATAACAACAATGAAGGCCTCAAATTCACATATAACATCAGCTCCAAAACAATCCAATACCTAGATGTTCAAGTATATATAGAGAACAATCAGATACACACAAAAATCTATCGAAAACCCACAGCAAAGAACAGCATTCTCCATGGGAAAAGCTTTCATCCAGCAAATCTGATAAAAAGCATCCCATACGGAGAATTCATCAGAATGAGGAGGAATTGCTCTGCTGATGAACAGGCTGAAATAAGCTTTGCAGAAACCGAAAAACGATTCATGAAAAGAGGATACAAATACAGAGATGTAAAGAAAGGAATAGAGCGAGCTAAAATAGTATCAAGAGCAGAAACTCAAATTGTGAAAGCAAAGAACAAAACAGAAGACGCAACAAGACTCATTCTCACCTATAGCAAGGAAAGTTTTAAGATTCGACAAACTTTGCAAAAGTATTGGAGTGTTCTGGAAAAAGATCCAGATATTGGAAAGATAATTGGATCTAGACCCAATGTAACTTATCGCAAAGCCATGTCTTTGAAAGACAAACTTGTGAACAGTCACTTCTCAATAAAGAAGGAAACAACGTGGCTGACAGAAAAACAAAAAGAATTTGTTCATTGTAACAAGTGCAAAGCCTGCAAGATTGGGAAATCCGTGACTACCATCAAAGACTCTAAAGGAAAAGAGTTTACAATCAAGGAAAGGATTACCTGTGAAACAACTTATGTCATATATATGATTGAATGTACTTGTGGATTACGGTACATTGGCAGTACCATCTGTCCTCTAAGAAAACGAATTTTGGAACATCTAAGAGCAATTCACAACAAGGACATGAACTATGCGATATCAAGGCATCTCCACACTGAACATAAAACTAGTTGGGAAAATATAAGATACTTTGGAATAGCAACGGTCCCAATCCACGAAAGAGGGGGCAATCGCACCCTCAAATTAAGAAGACTGGAATCGCGCCTAATCATAAAATTTAAAACTAAGATCCCGTTTGGGCTCAATGGGGATGAGGAATTGCACATACACTTATAATAAACTGTCATGATTAATGATGGGCATCAATAGGAATGGGTACTAAATCCGAGAATGGAACTGTCAATGATTACTTTATAACTGTGAGTTAAACTTGCGATTAACAGGTACTATATCGTTGAGTTAAATTGCAATATTGAACATAATAGAATAATGAAATGCAAAATTTTCGCAAATAACGAAGCAGAACTAATCCGCCAAGCATTAAGATTGCAACATGTGGCAGCAACATAATAATGGTGCCTATACCTGACAACTAAATGAAGTGTAAACTCCTCACCCCAAAAGTCGTGACTCTGTGAAATACAAGTCCCAGAATGCATTAGAAAGGGACATATGATTGAACACTATAAAGGGTGAAAGCAAAGAAGGACTCTCATAACCGTGACAAAGATCATCTCTTGGTCGAAACGTTTGGTGGTGGTAATGGTGGTGGCTATTATGCTTTATTAAAAGCTTGGATTTTCACGACTTCTGGAGTGCAGTGGCATCTTTTTGTAGAAAATAATTGAGCGAGGTATGGTCTGACCTCGACACGAGCACCAGCGGACATAGCGCGCACCGATTACGGACCGTTTGTTTTTTGACATATATATATATATATATATACACACATTTTGTTCGGGCTGCTTCTTCCGCCCCACTTGGCTCGTGGTAGATGGAGCAGTCTCCGGCGAAGCTCACCGGAAATTTGTTTTTCGTCAGAGTCCAAGTAATTACGCTCTCTCAGAACAATCCAATACAAAAGATTTTATTACCAGTTACGCGTTTCAGGGAACACCGTCCCCTTGCTCACACACTGGGTAATAGGTTACGCCACCACACATATAGTACATCAACAGCGACAAAGGACAATCCGCTTTTCCAGATGGGAGAATTATCATGGTAAAACGGCATCCATTTTGTAATGGCTTAATACACAGTGTATATGGATACCCAATGCATTTGCATGTTTAACATATTATTACTTCATAATGTATTGCATTTAAACATAAATTGCATTTGCATGTTAACATATTATTACTTCATAATATATTGCATTTAAACATAAATTGCATTAACCAGTTGTGCAATACATGTTCTGATGACTAGTTTTTGTGGATTTCACCATGTAGAATGAGAGAACATACCATGTCAGTCAGATTAAGGGTTTAGGAAAGAGAGGAGGTGTATTTGCTCTAGAGGCGTATGCATCCTATTGGATTCTCTCTGTTACATGTTTAAACGGGTAAAAACCAGATGAAGAAGTTGTTAAAGTTAATCAAGTATTTATACATTCTCTTACAAATCTAAAGGTTGTTAATGAACTTATGGTATTACTCATTTTAAGCGCCAAGTGGCTAGAAAAATAGTCTCAGAGTTCATGTCTTACCCGAAGGGGGGGACCCCTAGTCTTTCCTAAGTATCCAAATTGAGATTATGTCATTCGATCTGTATTATCAAAAGGTCTCTGGGCGGATGCTTCCTAAGTACAATTGTATACCAACGTAGGGTGGTGTACCATTCGTCAACATTTGGATATATAATAATAAACCCTCTCACTAACTGTGTATTATGTGCAGAGATCAAGATAATTTGATACAGTGAAAAGAAAAGGTGCAGAAAATATCATATATTAAAATGGATTGTGAAGTTATAATCTTATCTTTTAACGTGCCCTGTGCCGATTCCTCAGGCTCTCGAAGAAAAGGGTAGGTGACCTCTACAGCTACATACAGGTAAATGTCGGTCCCTTCCTTTCCTCCTGTAGGAAAATAGACAGAAAAGAATAAAAGGTTAAAATGGGAACCTACACATGGTCAAAGTCCTCCAATAAAACACGCAGGGAAGTAAAGATACAGTGTAAAAATCACCTATTTCTAAGTTACAGCAGTGTCTAGACGTTGATGTTAAGAGGCTGCTAAAAGATTCTGTTGCCCTTACTCATCCTGTAAGTGTATAATCATTTCCTCATCCTGGTTATGGCCCCATGGGCTCCTTGTCTGTAAATCAATTATGTGCCATGATTCACGTTTCCTGAGGAGGAGGGTTCTGTTACCCCCTCTTTTGTTGGATTGGATTTGTTCAATGATAAAGTATCTCAGTAGCGAACTGTTGGAGAGATGATATTCCTCAAAGTGGCGTGCCAGTGGATAGTGTTTGTCTTTGTTGTGTATGGCCGGCAGGTGTTCCAGTATTCGTTTTTTTGCTGCAAAAGTGGTGCTACCTACGTATCTCATCGTCCAGGGGCATTCCAACACGTAGATGACATAAGTGGTACTACAGGTAAGAAATTGGTTTATGGTTTTGGTAGTACTAGGTGTATCATATGTTTTGACCATACAACTGGACTTACACGCTTTGCAATGTCCACAGGGGAAAAAAAAATATATATATATATATGAAACAAAGTCCAATAAAGCGCACACTTGAAACAGTCCACTGCAGTGAAACAAGAGATTTATTTCCCGTTTGACCAATCACCACAAAACTTGTTGGTCCCCAGATTGTGCTTTTGAGAAATTAAGGGTAAAAAATAATTGTATATTTTTGCAGTAGTTTTTGCCAGAGTCCCACAGGTGTCCTGCACCAGTGCAATATTAATAATGGAGCCCTTCAATCAGTCAAGAGATCCGTTTTTCCTGTGAGCTTTCACGCTCACATGAGAGCAAGAGGGTCTTGTGAGTCCTGCGAGCACTCTGATTAGCTGGCTGTTGGAATTTTAGAAATGTAATGACAAACATTACTGTTTACTGGGGAAAATTGCATGTGTTGTGAGAATGAAGTAAAAAAGGCATGCTGTCCCCCTAGACTGTGGGAGAAGGTCTCTAAGGGTCCCTCCACATACATCCTACTATGCACACTTGTCATCTGAGAGAGAGCTGTGAAGGGAGAGACCAGTCAATCCACACACCCTACTATTTACAACTGTCATTTGAAAGACAGGTGTGAAAAGAGAGGCCAGTCCCTTTCCACTCTCTACTATGCACATCCATCATTGGAGAGAGATCTCAAAGGAGAGGCCAATCCATCCACACAGCCTACTGTGCACACCAGTGGCCATAGATAGGTACCACGCTGCTGTTTCTTTCTTGCTACTACGTGTTTTTAAACTTTCTTTTTTATACTATTAACATTGTTTTGAATCAGGGCGGGTTGGGTTATACTGTGTATTATCATTGTTATTTTCTTTGCAGACAGACCGGAATAAATAAACAGTCAGTGACTACTCTAGACCCAACTAGAAACTTTTGTAAAACTACTTTGAATTTGAATATGCACTAACCTCTTTTGGCACTTTCCCCACTTCCCCTCTCCTATTGAGAGCCTCGTTCTGGGGGGTGGAGTTCTCTGACTTCACCGGAAGTGCGGCCATTTCCTGTCTGGCTGCGGTCTAGTGGTTGACGGCACTTACACCTTATAATGTGCCTGCCACCGAGGATGCGCAGTGGGCGTGCCGCTGGCGCGCTGGAGGCGCACCAAATGCAAGCCCATCTGCGCCCATCCACCGCCGAACAGCGGCCAGCGTCAGCCATGCTGCCCAACTCACTCCTGTTATGCGATTAACAAGAGATACGTTACTTAGCTTTAATAATGACTCACAGAAATGCAACAATAACTTGGACCATGAAAAATGAAACGGCCCAATTACATGTAGGAAATGCAAACTTGCACTTAGTCCCCCTACCTGAACATTCAAAGAAAGTCTTAAGGCCCTCCAAATCACTGCTAGGAGGACTAATAAACACCTGATCCCTATGTCAGCATACTCAGAACATTCATGATCTTATCCTAGATCGGAATCTTGCTATTCTGTTTGTTACAGAAACATAGCTCCGTGAGGGGTGAGGTCCAGATATTGCACAGGCTCTCCGTCAGGGATATACCATGCACAGATTAGATAGGCCGGAATCACGGGGAGGAGGGCTTGGAATCCTCTACCGCAATGCGCTCCAATGCTCCACTTTCGAGATCATAGATCTAAAAGGGGCGGAAATGCTGGGTTTCTAACTCCATGTCGATGGGTCCACCCCTTTCCCTGGAGCCCTGGTCTATCACCCTCCAGGCCCTAACGCCCAATTTGTAGATAATCTGAGGTACTCCTTAGGCCCTCTAACGCTCAGATACTCCAATTTCACCCTTCTTGGGGATTTTAACATACATCTAGAATGCAAGAGCAAATCAGGTGTTAGAAATTTCTTAGATACACTGGATGCCCTGGGCCTAGAATAGCTGGTATACTCTCACACTCATAACGCTGGACATACCATGGATGGAATCTGCTCCAATCACCGCTCCCTAAAAATCAATGACCCTGTACCTATGCCTTGGACTTATCACTGGTTTATCCCATTTGAGATAAAACATAAGTACACCAACACTACACTGGATCGTACCGGTGGTACCCCCAAAATGGTCCGGAAATGGAGTAAAAGGCTAACCAATCCTGACCTTAATAATAAAGCACTAGACCTTAGACCCACTTTAACAGGAGATCCCACCAGGGATTCACAATATTTTAACTCATGGATGTCCTCACTTTGCAATGCCCCGGCCCCCCCAGTTAACTTAAAAAGGAAAAACCCAAGCGTTAAAATCTCCTCTCCATGGTTCACTCAAAAGCTGATAGACCTACATCTTCAATGCAGACAGCTTGAACGCCGGTGGTGCAGAAACTGTAAATCAGAAGAACTTGTCCAGTTTAAACAAACCCAAAAGCCTATCATCTTCAAATTAGACTAGAGAAGAAAGCATACTACACAAACTTACTCAAGTCAGTGAACCATGACCAAAAAATCATTTTTAAGATCGTGAAATCTTTCACGCATCCGAAAGCACTCGAACAAGATATCCCGCCCTCACAGACTCAATGCAATCAAATAGCTGACTTTTTTAAACAAAAAATTCAAACTATTCACAATGATTTTAAGGAGATATCTTCCCCCAACACAGAACCAGCATCTGAACCCCAGAAAAAGGCACACCATTTACATTCGTTTCAGATGATTGACATGGAACACTCTCGTCAAGCCACCCTTTCTTACAAGTCAGGATCCCCTTTTGATCCCTGCCCCCCGAAGATACGTCATGCCATCATTGACACTGTAAACCCATTTATCAACAGGATAATTAATTCATCACTTCACTAGCAGAAGTACCCCCTGATTGGAAAGTTGCGGCGGTTAAGCCCCTCCAGAAAAAGCAACTATCGGACCTCACCACTCTTCCTAACCTCTGTCCCATCTCCCTATTACCCTGTCTCAGTAAAATTACTGAAAAGCCGGTCAATAGTCAATTAATGACCTTCTTAGAAGACTCTAACACGTTGTCCCCGACTCCATCAGGCCTTAGGCCACTATACTCTACAGAATCGGCACTCCTACACACTTAGGAGACCCTCAAATTCGCTCTTGATGAAGGAAGAAATGCAGTATTGATTCTGTTAGATTTGTCAGCTGCTTTCGACACTATTTCTCATGAGATCCTGTTACGTCATCTTAAAGCATGCAGCATTTCCCATTTGGCTCTGGACTGGCTTAAATCTTTTTTGACAGGCCGTCATCAATAATCATGCCTGGTCACTATCAGTCAACTGTCAAACCACTGCGTACAGGTGTACCGCAGGATTCTATATTAAGTCCAGTGTTGTTTAACGTCTATATGGCGCCTCTCATAGAATTGATATCATCATTCAACATCGAAACCACCTCATATGTGGATGATACTCAGCTGATTTTAGCCTTAGACAAACATCCTGGCAATGCAGAAGAGAACTTCCAACATTGTCTCAAGGAGGTTATACATTGGATGAAGCCGAACCACCTGAAGTGTGATACACAAAAGACAGAAATCATGCTCCTAGGCAAAGCTAATAATTTCACCCCCAGTCGCTGGTGGCCGCCAAATACCCCCCTCCACCCAACATAGTGGAGGTAGTTAACAATCTTTGGGTAAAATTTGATTAAACTCTATCCTTCCGCCCACAAGTATTATCAGTGGCTGGGAAATGTTTTCAGCTGATTAAATCTCTGAAGAAGTTTTTTGATCTTCTTCCAGTAACAGCAAGGAAAACTGTTACTGCAGCCCTAATAACCTCCAGATTGGACTATTGCAATAGCCTTTACACAGGTGCAAACAAGATAATTTTCAAGAAGCTCCAAGACTGTTCAACATGCAGCAGCCCGTCTGGGGTTGAAACTGCCATGCTGCTCCTCAGCTTCCACAGCTTTAAAACTACTGCATTGGCTACCTATCCATAAAAGAGTACTATTCAGGGCTTCAGGACCCAAATACCTAACATCTAGATTCACACTCTATGTTACTACATGCCTTCTTAGATCATCCTCACCCAATCTTCTAAAACCCACACTATTCAAATACAAAACTAAAGGTGGAAGATCAGTAACTGCCCTGGGAGTAAAAGCATGGAATACACTCCCCTGCTATCTCCGTCCTATCAAATCAAAAACCCGGTTTCAGGAAATCCTTGAAAACCTGGATTTTTGGAGCTTCGGACTCTCTCTGCCTCTCCCTTATCTAACTCTTCAGCTATTGTGATAGCGGCACCTCTCCTGTGCCCCCCATCTATCTCTGCACAGTGCCAAGATAGTCCTGCGGAGTGATAGCTTTGCTTTAGAAATAACCTATTACTACTACTACTACTACTACTACTACTACTACTACTTATCATCTGAGAGAGAGCTCTCTCAAAGGAGAAGCCATTCCATGCACACACCTTGCTATGCACACCTGTCATGTGAGAAAGAGGTCTCAAAGGAGAGGCCAGTCCATACACCCACCCTACTACGCACACCCATCACTTGAGAGAGAGAGATCTGAAATGAGAGGTCAGTCCCTCCCCACTCACTACTAAGCACACCGTCATTAGAGAGAGAGGTCTCAAAGAAGAGGCCAGTCACTCCTCATACACCCTACTGTTCACACCCATCATCTGAGAGACAGGTGGGAAAGGAGAGCCCAGCCCATCAACACACCCTACTACAAACAGCCATCATTTGAGAGAGAGGTGTGAAAGGAGAGGCCAGTCCCTCTCCACTCACTACTATGCACACCCATCATTTGAGAGGGAGCTCTCAAAGGAGAGTCCAGTCCATTCACCTACCCTACTATGCACATCCATTATCTAAGAGAGAGGTCTCAAAAGAGAGGCCAGTCGCTTCTCATACACCTTCTATGCACACCTGTCATCTGAGAGAGAGGTCTCAAAGGAGAAGCCAGTCCATGCACACACACTACAACACAAACCTGTCATTTGAGAGAGAGATCTGAGAGTAGAGGCCAGCCCTCCCCCTTAGTACTACACACACCCATCATTTGAGAAAGAGTCTCAAAGGAGAGGCCAGTCACTCCCCATACACCCTACTATACACATCCGTCATCTGAGAGAGAGGTCTCAAAGCAGAGGCTAGTCCATCGACACACCCTACTATGCGCACCTGTCATGTGAGAGAGAGGTCTCAAAGGAGAAGCCTGTCCATGCACACACCCTACCATGCACACCCATCGTTTGAGAGAGAGGTCTCAAAGAAGAGGCCAATTGCTCCCCATACACCCTACTATGCACACCCATCATCTGAGAGAGGTGTGAAAGGAGAGGCCAGTTCATCGACACACCCTACTATGCACAGCCTTCATTTGAGAGAGAGGTGTGAAATGAGAGGTCAGTCCCACTGCACTCAGTACTACGCACACCAGTCTTTTGTTAGGTCTCAAAGGAGAGGCAAGTCCATTCTCACACCCTACTATGCACACCCATCATCTGAAAAGAGGTCTCAAAGAAGAGGCCAGTCACTCCAAATACACCCGACTACACACCCCCATCATCTGAGAGAGAAGTCTCAAAGGAGAGGCCAGTCGCATCTCATACACCCTACCACACACAACAGTGATCTGAGAGAGAGGTCTCAAAGGAGAGGCCAGTCCATGCACACACCCTACTAAGCACACCCATCATTTGAGAAAGAAGCCTGAAAGTAGAGGCCAGTCCCTCCCCTTACTAATAAGCACACCTATCATTTGAGAGATAGTCTCAAAGGAGAGGCCAGTTGCTCCCTATATACTCTAGTACACACACCTGTCATCTGAGAGGGAGGTCTCAAAGGATAGGCTAGTCCATGCACAGACCCTATTATGCACACCCATCATATGAGAGAGAGAGAGAGATCCAAAATTAGAGGCGAGCCCCTCCCCACTTACTACTACGCACACCCGTCATATGAGAAAGAGTCTCAAAGGAGAGGCCACTCGCTTCCTATACACCCTACTACACACACCTATCATCGGAGAGATAGATGTGAAAGGAGAGGCTAGTCCATCTCCATACTCTACTATGCACAGCCATCATGTGAGAGAGAGAGGTGTGAAAGGAAAGGCCAGTCCCTCTCCACTCACTACTACACACACCCGTCATTTGAGAGAGATGTCTCTAAGCCGAAGCCAGTCCATCCACACACCCTACTAGGCACACCCATCATCTGAAAGAGAGGTCTCAAGGGAGAGGCCAGTTTCTCCCCATACACCCTACTATGCACACCGGGCGTCTGAGAGAGAGAGGTCTGAAAGGAGAGGCCAGTCGATGCACACACCCTACTATGCACACCTGTCATGTGAGAGAGGTCTGAAAGAAAATGCCAGTCCCTCTCCACTCACTAGTACACACACCCGTTGTGAGAGAGAGCTTTCAAGGGAGAGGCCAGTCGCTCCCCATACACCCTACTGCGCACACTCATCATCTGAGAGTTGTGAAGGAGAGGCGAGTCCATCTACATACCTTAATATGCCAGCTGTTATTTTAGTGAGATATGTAAAAGGAGAGGCCAGTCCCTCTCTACTCAATACTACACACACTCGTCATTTGAGAGAAATGTCTCAAAGGAGTGGCCAGCCCATTCACACACCCTACTACGCACACCCATCATCTGAAAGAGAGGTGTCAAAGGAGAGGCCAGTCGCTCCCCATACACCTTGCTACGCACACCCATCATTTGAGAGAGAGGTGCCAAAGGAGAGGTCAATCCATGCAATCTCCCTTCTACGCACACCGGTCATTTGATAGAGAGATCTGAAAGGAGAAGCCAGTCCCTCCCCACTCACTGCTATGCACACCCATCTTTTGAGAGAGAGGTCTCAAAGGAGAGGCCAATCGCTCCACATACACACTGTTACACACACACATCATCTGAGAGAGCGGTGTGAAAGGAGAGGCCAGTACATCTACACATCCTACTATACACTGCCTTAATTTGAGAGAGAGATGTGAAAGGAGAGGTCAGTCCCTCTCTACTCAATGGTGCGCACACTAGTCATTTGAGAAAGAGGTCTCAAAGGAGAGGTCAGTCCATCCACACACCCAACTACGGATTCCCATCATCTGAAAGAGAGGTCTCAAAGAAGAGGTAAGTTGCTCCCCATACACCCTACTATACAAACCCATCATCTGAGAGAGAGGTGCCAAAAGAGAGGCCAGTCCATGCACACACCCTACTACACACACCTATCATGTGAGAGAGAGGTCTCAAAGTAGAGGCCAGTCCATGCACACATCCTACTACATAAACCCATCATTTGAGAGAGAGAGAGATCTGAAAGGATAGGCCAGTCCCTCCCAACTCACTACTATGTACACATGTCATTTGAGGGAGAAGTTTCAAAGAAGAGGCCAGGTGCTCCCCATACCCCCTACTACGCACACCCATATTCTGAAAGATAGATCTCAAAGGAGAAAATAGTTCAACCATACACCCTATTGTGCATACCTGTCATCTGAGAGGAAGGTCTGAAAGGACAGGCCAGTCCCTCCCCACTCACTACTATGCAGACCCATCATGTGAGAGAGTGATCTGAAAGGAGACTTTGCAAGAGGTCTGAAAGGAGAGGACAGTCTCTCTCAATACCCTACTATGCACACCTGTCATCGAAGAGAGAAGTCTCAAAGGAGAGGCTAGTCCATCCACACTCACTACTATGCACACCAGCCATGTGAGAGAGAGGTATCAAAGGAGAGGTCAGTCCCTCCCTACTCACAACCAGGCACACCTGTTATTTGAGAGAGAGGTCTCAAAGGAGAGGTCAGTCAATCCACACACCCTACTAAGCACATCCATCATCTGAGAGAGAGCTTTTGAAGGAGAGGCCAGTCCATCCACAAACCCTACTATGAACACCTGTCATCTGAGAGAGAGGTCCCAAAGGAGAGACTAAGCCATCCACACATCCTACTATGCACACCCGTCATTTGAGAGAGAGGTGTGAAAGGAGAGGTCAATCCTTCTCCACTCACTACTACACACACCTGTCACTTGAGAGAGAGGTCTCAAAGGAGAGCCCAGTCCATCCACACACCCTACTATGCACATCTGTCAACTGAGAGAGAGATCTCGAAGGAGAGGTCATCAGTGATGTCATAAATGGTTGCATGCAGCCCCCTTCCTGGGCCAATTTCGGCCCAGGGGACCCCACTGCCCAGGCAGGGCCAAAATTAGTTAATAAGGGGTAGGGGCCATGCAGCCCACCTCCACGGGCCAATTTCGTCCCCAGTGACCCCATTTCCCAGAGCCCACCATTACATTTATGAGGGAGGGTGGCGTGCAGCCACTCCAGGCCAATTTCGGTCCTGGGTACCCCAGCCCCACAGCCCGGCCAAAGTTAATAAGGGGGAGTGAGGGGCCACGCAGTCTACCTCCCTGGGCTGATTTTGGCCCCCAGGGAGCCTATCCCAGTGGCCCGACCAATTACTAAAGGAGGAGGAAAGCCAGAAGGCCCCCTCCCCAGGCTGATATTGGCCCCGGGAACCCCAGCCAATTACTAAAGGTGGAGGAGAGCCACGCAGTCCCCCTCCGGGGATCCATCCCCTGGCCCTATCTGTAGTTGAAAAGGGATCCCCCTCCCTGTGCCGATTTTGGCCCCCATACCCCATCCCTGGGGCCCAGCCAAGAAAGGGTGAGTGCCCTGGTGTCAACCCAGGGCACCCACCATGTCCTCATTAGGGGCCGCAGGGGGAGCCCCAAGGCCCCGCAGCCCCAGCTGGCTCCCCGCATCCAGCACCCTATGTTTAAAATACAGCTTCCTGGGGGCGGAAGCAAAATTCAGATCTGTTTTCCAAGCAAGAGCAAATACAGGTTTCCCTGCCTGTGTCAGCACCAGCTGGGATCGGACTTCATGCTTGCTCTCGCTTGGTGGGAGCTTTGAAATTTCTCCAGCCAAGCTAGAGCAACTGTAGGTTTCCCTGCCCGCACCTGTGCGGGCATGGAAACTGCTATGTCCTTGGGGTGGGCACCCCGGGACACAGCTGGAGCCCGTCCTGGGAGATGGGGTCCCCAGGGCCATTATTGGGTCTGGGAGGGGGGCTGTGTGCCCCTCCCCTTCCTAATTTCATCCAGGCCCGAGGGATGGGGTCCCCAAGGACAAAATTGGCCCAGGGAGGTGTGCCAGATCGCCTCCCTCCTCATTACCAGCATGGCCTGGCAGCAAGGGATGGGATCCCTTGGGCCGAAATCAGCCCAGGGGGGGTCACGTGCCCCCCTCCCAATATATTTCAAAGGTTAGGCTCCAGGGGATGGGGTACCTGGGGCTGAAATCAGTCCATGGAGGGGTGCCACGAATGTGCCCGTCCCCCCAAATCCATAAATTCCTCCCCACCCCAGGACCTAGCCTGGCCCTCCCGGGAGGCATAAAAAAAGTCAAGTGTGGGAAACCGTGCCTGTTTTATTTTTTTATTAATTTGCCTTAGACCCTCACAACCATGCTTAGTGGGTAAGGATATTCCTACCTTGCCCCCTTTTGGGCTCTTTTTACATTTACGTTTTTTCTTGGGACTCGGCCGAGTCCAAGTCCCAAAATGGCTGCCACACATTTCGATGTTGAAGTTGTGGCAGCCAATCAAGTTTTTCATCATAAGATCTGTCAGATCCACAGAGCATCCACATTCCCTAGATAAATACATTATTCTTTAATAACTCCAAAATTAATGAACAGATTTACAGCAAATTTCAAAAAGGGCTCTTTTTGGACCAAGATCTAGCTTTCTGCCAAATTTGATGTGATTCAGTCCAGCAGTTCGGGCTGTAGTCTTGTCTAATGTCCCTATGGGAAACTCCCTTTTTTGCGGCCCTTGCTTGATGAATCACCCTGAAACTTTCCGAACAGCAGCTGGAGTGAGTGGCAACCAGTTTTAAAAAATTTGTGAAGATTCATACAACAACACCAAAGTTATTAGCAAAACAAAAAAGCTTTGTCTATGAAAACTAGGTCCTAACTATAACTACCTACTGGGCCCATCAGTAGGATATATATACACCCCACGCGTTTCGGAGCAGCCGCTCCTTGCTCACAGGTTCGAGTGAGTTTGTGTACATCAATACTTTATAGTGCACAGTGTTAGACATAAAAATAGGACTACTGGAACATCATAGCATTTTAAGCAAAAAACCGCATCCATTTTGTAATGGTGGTTTTAAACATGATTTTAAACATTTATCAGTTTATCATTAAGCTCAAAGCTGGTACATGATAAATTATAAACTTGATAATCAATTACTTCACTGATTAAATCCTCGTATTTACAGAATTTGCATATTTGAAAAGCTGTGTGTTATAAAACCATTTCAAATGTAAACCAATTAACTGTATAACCCATTTTTGGGAGGCCAATTCATTAACTCATATGTACATAAACAGTTGGAACAATTCAGCCCTAGTGGGCAATTCAATATAAATTCCAAACATGAAATATCGCCCAAAGGGCTCATTCCCCATGGTTAAAGACAATTCAATTCATTTTAAGTCGAGAGCGGCCTCCGCTTTATAATTTTATAATATGTTTCAATCAATTTATATACAAGCACTTTAATGCACATAACTTATTGATAACACTTCAGCCCCAGTGGGCAATTTACTACATGTTATTGAAAACTACTTAAAATATCGCCGCCGTGAAATTTTAAAAACTAATATGATGTTCACTTCAGCTGCTATCTTGAAAGTTTCAGCGTGATGCGTCAAGCGGGGGTTGAGAACCAGGGGGTGATTAAAAGCGTGTTTTCCCTATGTTAATTCCAATAGGACCTTTAGAATGGCTACAGCATGAACTGCTGAACGGAATTACACCAAATTTGGCAGGAAGGTAGAAGTTGGTTCCAGGAAGTGCCTTTTTGTGATTTGGTGTAAATCCGTTCAGTAGTTGCTGAGAAATTGTAAGAAATTTCCAGTTTTATAGATAGGGACGCGTTGCATCCGCGACCCCTTGCGATCTCGTGCTGAGATCTGATTGACTGCCAACACTTCAAACCTGGAAGTGTTGGCAGCCATCTTGTGACTCAGTTGAACTGAGTCACAACAAAAAAAACAAGAAAACGAGTAAAAATACCGTAACTCCCTTAGGCCTTTTGGGGGGGCCCCTACAGGGTATATATGGGGTCCCAGGGGCAAGTTTTTAGAGTACATCTCAGGGACTGCCGCCTCCTTGGGTCAAAGATATTCAAACTGCTCTGGGGACCGTCACCTCCCCGGGGCTAAATGAGACAAAAACGGGGGCAATGCGGCAAACCCACAGCCCCGGAGACCTCCACCTGCTGGGGGTTAAAATAAAAAATTATGTGTGGAGGGCTCTGGCCCCACCTATGCATCCCTGGGGACCACCACCTCCCTGGGGCAACTCTCTAAAATTACATGCGGGCCGTGCAGCCCACGCAGCCTTGGGGACCACCACCTTCCTGGAGCTTAATTACATTAGAGGGGGGCCACGTGGCCCCCCTTGTGGAGCCCTAGATGGCCCTGGGGATCGCCACCCCCCAGGGCCGGCTCCAGCAATGTCCCAGGGTACCCACCCTCTGGACACTGCAGTTTGCTCCCGCCAAGCCATAGCAAAAAGTGCTCTACACTCATCAAGCGAGAGCAGAAAATTCTCTTAAATGCTGAAAGCGGAGCATGTCTGTTTCCCTGCCCACTGTCAAGTGAGCAGGGAAACAGACACATTGCTTTGAGATCCAGGGAGCTGCATGTCAGAGGCTCCCTGGGTCTCAAAGCAATGCCGGCTGCCGCAGGAGGCGAGGAGCCTGCAGGGACTGCAGGGGCCTTCAGGCTTCCCCCATGGTCTTCAACGAAGTGGCCAGGCCCTGGGGGATGGGGTCCCAGAGCTGATATCGGCCTCGTAAGGGGGGCTGCGCAGCCCCTCTCCCCTTTTAAAAAAATATATAAAGGCCTGACACCGGGGGATGGGGTTCCCGGGGCCAAAATCAGCCTCAGGAGGGGAGCTGTGTGGCACCCCCTCCCATGTAAAATAAATAAATAAAGGGCAGGCCCTGGGGGATGAGGTCCCGGGGTCAATATTGGCCCAGGGAAGGGGGGCCACGTAGCCCACTTCCTATATTTAAAAATAAATAGAAAAAAAAGAAAGGCTGGGCCCTGGGGAATGGGGTCCCTGGGGCCAAAACCGGCCCTGGGAGGGGGGCCACGCAGCCCCCTCCCCATTCTTAACATGCCTGGCCCCGGTGGATGTGTCCCAGGGACTGAAATCGGCCTAGGGATGGGGGGCTATGCAGACCCCCCTTCCCTTTGGAAAAAAAAAGTCTGGCAACTCGCCAGAGGCCCTGCCCCCTTTTTTCTCCACTACTCTGCAAATGTGCCTTCTGGTGCACTGCTGGTTTGGGGGATGAAGTCCCCTTTGCTGCTGAGGGTCCTTAGGGGCCAACAAGACCTCCTGTAACCTCCAGTAAGCTCCACACAGTGGGATTGCTGAGAGGTTGGCAGGGGCAAGGCCCCCGTTTTCCACCACTCTGAAAACAGGCCTCTCTGTGCACTGCTGGTTGGGCATGAGGTCCCCTTGCCTCCTGAGGGCCTCAGGACTAAAGTGGACATCTTCCCCCAACCAGCAGTGCACCAGGAGACACATTTGCATAGTGGTGGAGAAAGGGGGCATGGCCTCTGATGACCTCTCAACAATCCATCTGTGTGGATCTTACTGGAGGTAACAGGAGGGCTAGTTGGCCCCCAAGGACCCACAAGAGCCAAGGGAACGTTATCCCCCGACCAGTAGTGTGCCAGGAGACGCACTTGCAGAGTGGTGGAGAAAGGGGGCATGTCCTCCTACAGAGGTCTCAGCAATCCTACTGTGTGGGACTTACTGGAGGTAACAGGAGGGGTAGTGCCCTCCAAGGACTTCCTTGGGGGCCAACTACCGCTCCTTTTATCTCCATTAAGTCTCAGACAGTGTGATTGCTAAGAGGTCTTCGGAGGCCACGCCCTCTTTCTCCACCACTCTGCAAACATGGCTCGTTGTGCACTACTAGTTGGGGGATGAAGTCCTCTTTACTCCTGTGGGACCTGGGGGGCCAAGAAGCCCTCCTGTTATCTCCTGCAAGTCATACACAGAGGGATTCCTGAGAGCTGGTCAGAGGCTCAGCCCCCTTTCTCCACCACTCTGCAAACGTGACTACTAGATAAAAAACCATAGAAATTCACTGAAAAAAACAAAGGTTACAGGGATGTTATAGTTTGGAATTAGCATTTAAAAAACCTCAGAAATTCACTGAATAAACAAAAGGTTACAAGGGCATTATACTTAGCAAATAGAATTAAAAAGAACCTTAAAATTTCACTGAAAAAAACAAAGGTTACAGGGAAGTTATAGTTAGGGTCAGATTTCACTTGAACAAAACCAGTGAAATTCGGCAGTTATAGTTACCTGAGCTAACTATAACTTATGCCCCCGCAATGCACTGCTTATGACCTCACATATTACATCACTCATGACATGGTCAGTGACATCACTGTTGAAATCACTGTCATCTGAAATGACATCACTGATGACAACACTGATGACATCATCCCCAGAACCACTCATGCACCTACTTATACCCCCATAAACCTCTTGAACGTCCACTCACACACCTGTACAACCACTGACATACCCATTCACAGCCCTTTACCACTACTCACATATCCACTCACTCCTCCATAGAGCCACTCACATACTCACTCATACAGCCACTCACACAACCATTCACTCACCAATACAGCCACTCATACAACCAGTTACTCACCCATACAGCCAGTCACACACCTACTTATTTACCTACAAATCCACACACCCACTAACTCACCCAATCAGCCTCTTAACACAGCCACTCACTCACCCATACAAGCCCTCATATACTCACTCACACAACCACTTGCATACGCATTCACACGTCCATACAAGTACTCACTCATCCCTGTACTCACCCATATAGCCATTCACACAGACACTCACTGTCCAATACAGTCACTCACACACAAAGTCACTTAACGAAACACCTACTCAACCAGCCACTCGCTCACCCATACAGCCACTTGCACACCTAGTCACCCACTCATACAGCCATTTAGACACCCACTCACTCACCCATACAGTCACTACATACCCACTTACCCACTGATAGGGCCACTTACACCATCACTCACCCACCTATTCAGCCACTGACAAAGCCACTCACTCACCAATACAGCCACTCACACAGCATCTCACTTACTCACTCACTCAGCTACTCACACAACCACTTATACACCCATATAGCCACTCACACACCCTTTCGCACAAGGATACATACAGTCACACAGCCACTCACATATATATTAAAAAAGTAGTATCACTCATTAGTCGTACACCTAGTATACTACTTTAACTTTTGTAGTACCTTAGTATATATGTTTAACAGTCATAAACATTTACAAAATACTTACACTCACTGGATGGTGTCATAAGTGATGTCAACAGTGATGTTATCAGTGATGTCACTGACCATGTCATGAGTGATGTAATATGTGAGGTCATAAGCAGTGTATTGTGTAAGCGTAAGTTATAGTTAGCTCAGGTAACTATAACTGCCAAATTTTACTGGTTTTGTATGAGGGAAATCTGACCCTAACTATAACGCCCCTGTAACCTTAGGTTTTTTCAGTGTCTATATATGTATATATAATACACACTAGCCCCGGGCAGAGACCTACGCTCCGCCCGCGGAGTGTGCGGAGATTTGCCCTCTCCGCGTTCTGCAGAAAACGCGGAGAAGGCAAATCTCCGCACAGTCTGCAGCGTAGCGGAGTTGGCCAGCCCCCGCCTCCACATCCCCCTATATTAACAATGAATTCTAGTACTTAAAAGTAAATTAAAACCCACTGACCTGTACTGCGGAGTCCCCGGGCTGCCCTCCTCCTCTTCTTCGCCGTTTCTTCTAATCCTTGCGAAAATTGCGCATGCGCGCGCGTTCGCGCATGCGCATTTCTTGTGAGAAATGTGCATGCGTGGGCGCGTGCGCATGCACAGTTTTCGCTTGGATTAGAAGAAACGGTGACGAAGAGGAAGGAGGGCAGCCTGGGGACGCCGCAGTACAGGTAAGTGGGTTTTAATTTACTTTTAAGTACTAAACTTCATTGTTAATATAGGGGGGGTGGAAGCGGGTGGCGTAGCGGGGCTGCACGGAGAGCTACGCGGAGGGCCACGGAGTTTGTTCGTACCTCCGTGGCCCTCCGCGTAGCCCCCCTACGCCCACTACACCCAGGGTTAATACACACATAAGTATAATATTTTACACAGACATTGATAGCACCTGTGTAGTTATAGTTAGGTCATAGCTGTTTTTTACTTTTTTTATTGGTTTTTATTGTATTCAACAGGTAACAAGAACAAGTACAGTGTGATTTCTGATCATTAATGGCATTTAAATAGTTCACAAATCCATACATCTGTGTTACAAAAGAGCATTGCCATATGAACAGAGAGTTCTACAATCCATAATCACAATTGTACATACCACAGGCATGATACAATGTACACAGTTGTGAATCATGCCGTCCACATTCAGAATGCTTATCCAGTGGCTAAATGGGGATGTTCCAGTCTAGTTATTGGGTACTGGGGTAGGGGAATTACATCGCCCCCCTCCACTCCAAATACTACGAACATGTGCCTTCATTTGTGCAATAAATATTCAAAATCTCTAACTATTGATGGGGTGCCCTTGCTCATGGAACTAGTCTAGAAGTGCCTCCCAGTCCCATGTATGCTCGTTCATCTGTGATTACCTATGGGTAGTTTCTCGAGTTCAGTCTTAGCCCAATGCATCATTATTGCAATTCATTCTGACTACTTGGGCCCATGGGGTGTTTTCAAGTGGTGGTGCTGCTTTGTCGCGCCATCACCAGAGCCTAGTCTATGACTCTGCTAGTCATCTAACCCTTTGAAGGGTGGGATGATAATCCCAGCAGCCAACACAGAGGACTGAAAAAAGTAGGTCGCTCAGTCGCCTTCTCCATCCTGCTCATCACGTCCCTCCAAAAGTCTGATATGTTTGGGCAAGACCCACCCCATGTGATAGATGTTCGCTCCCTCTTCTCTGCATCTAGGGAATTCTTGTTTCAGGATATCAACCTCTTCGGCATTAAGTATGCCCTCGTGCATAGATTTGAATTTTTGGAGCTTGAACATGGCATTTCTTGACACCTCAGCGGGATGAGAAAGTACTCTGTCCCAATCTTTGTCAGTGCGCTTTAAATTTAAGCCGAGTCCATTTTGCCCACACTACCATGGTCTCCATCCAGGTCAGCATGTAGTGCTCTCTGTACAACTGCGTTATAACATTACGTCCCTTGCCCAGTGTCAGTATTGTGTGTAAAGTAGGATTCTGGGTTAGTTCTGCCATGACTGTGGGTCCCCATCTCTTGTGTGAGTCACCAACTATGTAGCCATATGATAGAGGCATGCTGGGGAATTGTAGATTTATTTTATATTAGCAAAGGTACATAATCTACCAGACTCATACAAGACTCCTTCTGCTTCTAACTCCAGTCAGCTCCACTCTTGGATTCTGTCTCGTGCTGTTCCTAACAGAGAACTCAATGGTACATTAGGGAAGTATGTCCAAAGCGGCCTTACAGTCTGTGGTCGTGGTGGCAGAAAATGGCACATTACTTCATCAGGAGTTTTGCCAGGCCAAACCCATGTTGCTCCCCCATGTACTAGGTGTGCTAACCACTAGCCAGCCACTGGGCTGCCATGTGATAGTATTCACCAGTTGGAGCTCCCAGACCCCCTGTATTTATGGGTATTTTCACCATGCTCAGGCCACTCTGCATCTACCATCACCCCACAGGTTTAGCAACATCAAATTGAGATCCCTGTAGTGGCTCTTGGGATATTTGTATGGACAATTGGCATAGTAATATAGCATTCTAGGGAGCATCACCATTTTGCTCAGGATAACCCTTCCAATTACGCTTAATAGTAACTTCCTCCGGAACTCTTTGCTAGATCTCAAACTCATAACAGCTCTCCCGATGTTAGCCTCAATAATGTCTTGTCTGTTGTGGAGTACTTAAATACCCACGTACTTAAGTGATTTTGATTCCCAATTTAGTTTCTCTCTCTTGAAATGGCTCCAAATTCTTCCAACAGCTTGGTCATGTGGGATAAGAACTAGTCTAGTTCTCACACAAATATCAGGACATCATTTGAGCATAAAGGTACAATATACTCTGTCCCTGCAGTCCTGATCCCCAAACATATGCTCTCGGCCCAGAAGTAAGCCATCAGGGGCCCCATCACCAAGGTTAACAATAGTATGAAGAGGAGGCCAAAACGAGTTTCTAGTCTTCACCCTGCCGGTGGGACCTTATAAAGTATTTCAACCCATCAGATGAGTCCATACCACAGCCCAATCTTCCTTAGTACTGCAAACTGATAGTGGTTAGGTCTTTGAGGCACATGCATCAAGCATTTTTGCCTTCGCAAACGGACCGATTTGAACACAAAAAATGCTTTTCAGATGCAGCAAACCCCAATTTGCGATTCGGTAAACTGTTACCGAATCGCAAAATGGGTTTGCGATTCGGTATTTAGAAGGGGCGTGTTTAGGGCGTCCCTTCCAAATACCGAATCCTAACGGTATGCATGAATGTTTTGTGACCGTGAATGCGGTCGCAAAACATTCGCATATTACCACCTACTTCAAGTAGGTGGTGACCCATCCTCAAATGGGAAGGGGTCCTCAAGGGACCCCTCCCCCTTTCTGAATGGTTGTAAAAGCATTTTTAAGAGCAGGCAGTGGACTTACTTTTGTAAAGCATCTTGTTTTCCTTTAAGGAAAACGGGCTGCTTTACTAGAAAAAGACTGCTTTATTTAAAAGCAATCACGGACATGGTGGTCTGCTGACCTCAGCAGGCTAACATCCCCGAGGTTTTTGCGATTCCTAGGGGGTAGCAAATTGCGATCTATCTCATTAATATTAATGAGGTAGAGCGATTTGCGACCCCCTAGGAATCGAAATCTGAAACTCTTTGAGTTTCATGCATTGTAAATTGCGATTACCTAATTGCGATTCTCAGGAATTCGCAATTAGGTATTCGCAATTTACAATTTTGATGCATGTAGCCCATAGTTTCCATTGAAAAGGCAATATTGTTTTCATAATAATTTAGGCACCATTCAACAAATATGCATTACATTTTCCAATAAACGTTTCACTTTTTTATTGGCATGTTTCGTGTACATCCATTAAATGGAGGCCACGAGAGAGGTGAGGCTCAAGAAAGCAAAACTTCCAATTAAAATGTTCATAGACATTTTTGCTCTCCAAAATATCAGAACAGAATTACACCAAAATTGGCACAAAGGTAGATTTGTACTCAAATAAGAATTTTGCCTAGATTGTTATAAATATGTTCAATAGTTTTCCAGATGTCAGTGTTCAAACTTTTGCATGAAGAGGTTAAATTACAGAGATATCCCAGGGTATTTTTTTGAAAGTGCCCGAGGGCAACAGGTATGGTATTACAGAAGGGGTTGCAGATGCTTATACAGCCTGTAATTTAATACTGGTGACGCGGTGTACATGAAGGAATTATCGCAATCCTAATGGGGTATTCCCTCATTTGCATGAGGTCCAGGTCCCAAGGAAATGAGGGAATGATTTGCAACTGCTATGCATTATAGATGAGGGTGCAGAGGTAAAGGAGCTGTCAGGGGGCACTGATTGCATGCCACTCATGAGATAGCGCAGTCAATGTGCCACCTGAAAGTGGGAAACAGACCAGAGATCTCCCTGCAGGCAGGTTTTACGTGTTACCTGTAAATGGACTCATTCGCCCAATCTGCGTCAAGCACACCCCTTTTAAAACCCAGTTTTGTGCTGAACCTCCATGAAAGATATTCAAATATGATTGGATGAGAGAGGTTTTTCTGTCATCGTGCATTTTAAGTCTGTGAACCTACACCTGGGTCCTTGAAATGGAAAAGCTGTGGACTATCTGGCCGCAGCCCGAAAAGAAATGTTCCAGTTGCCATTACATAATGTTGAAACCAAGTCCAAAGGGACGCCTCTGTGCAAGAAAATAGAACAAGCATTTGTAATGCAAATTGGCCTTGCATTTGTGAGAGTCAGAGGTATTGGTATTGTAAATGACAATGTTTTTTACCTATGTGCTTTGCTTTGGAGTGGTGTGGATGTATGTGGTGTGGAGTGGAATTATGTGGGTTGGATTGGAATAGTTAGTTGTGGAATTGTGTGGTGTGGAGTGGATTTGTGCAGTGGAATTATGTGGCATGGTGTGCAGTTGAAATATGAGGATAGTAATTATGTGATATTGAGTGTTCTGGAATTATGTGGCGTGGGATTGTGTGATATAGAGTGGAATTATGTGGAATGGTATTTTGTGTTGTGGAGTGGTATGTTGTGTAGTTTAATTATGTGGTGTGCTGTTGAATTTTGCGGCATGATGTGGAATTCGGTTGTGTGAATTGGTGTATTGTGTAATTGTGTTGTTGAGTTGAAATATGTGGTTTGTTGTCGAATTATGTGGTGTGGAATGGAAATGTGTAGAGTTGAATTGTGTGGTGTTGAGTGAAATTATGATGATTGTAATTATGTGGTATGGTGTGGAGTGTATTTGTTTGGATTGTGTTACCAAGTTAGCCCAAAGAGAAAGTAAAGAGTTCCACAAAGAGAGATGTATGCTATGTGTGTGTGTTATGTAGAGATGTATACATTATAGATGTTCTGCAGGGGACAGTAGAGGACCAGGAGTGCCAGCAGATATGAACCAAGATGAAAGCCGACTGCACCATTATTGACATATAGCAGACGTCATCTTACCTTGTCAGCTCACAGCACCTGGGCGAGGCCACTTCTGGCAGGTTGATTTATACTGGATATGGCGTGGTAGGGAAACAGCTGATCCTTGAGGGGCGCTGGATTGAAATAAAGTACAGGTGTACTGAACCTGCCCGGGCTCGCTATAGAAAGAGGGCTGCGCTTCCTATATCCACTTTAGGTATGTTTGAATATCAGCTAAGTAGTTTATTTTAAAAGTACTGCCCTTTGACCGCCTGAGCCCTGACATCTATTTACAGGGGGGGATTGGAAGGGGTGCGAACATTAATAAGAGCTGGCCCGGTCCTTTGTGCAGGTCACGGATAGGAGAATGGGTAACATGAAGATGGTATTATCTTGCACACAAAGCAAGATGAAGTTGGCCTCATGGAACGTTTTTCTAACACTTTTTTACAGTCACAAGAAGGATCATCCTGACTGAAGTTGGTTGAAAACGGTTTGAAAAATGTTCCTTTTATAGGTGAGATATATGGTCAGTCTGAATTCCCCCTCGGATTCCACAAAAAAGAAATCCACTGGTTTGATGCTGCTTCAGTGCACACCCATCTCTAAAAATATTTTTGATATCCATACATCTGACATAAAGAGTGTTGTCCTCAGCAACTGAAATGACCGTCACTGTACGGGCCACGGTATTGTTTGCACCCAAATTAGAATTCGAAGGTGAGCAGGAAATGCCACTCCCTGCGGGTTTTTCTCTTCATGATATTTGCCTCGATGTTGCCATGTACAGCTGGCAGAATTAGTGCAAAATTCTGAGTTTCACAACTCGGAATGTTGGAAACCACATTGCATCACTGAGGTATGCCTCATTTCAGCTTCAAAGCTTGGAATGATGCAGTAATACCACACTCATTAAATACCACATACTGCTGTATCGATATTCACCAGGTGTGGAATTACCACACCAAAATACTCCGGAAATTGTAACCAGGACCAAGTGCTTCATCTAGAAACACTAGGACTTGCTCACCAGTCAATGGAACAACTCAATTAGAAATTTCATTCATGAAGAAAGCATGAGAGCACTCCTGTGAGACCAAAATAAAATTCATAAACATTCTGACAGGTACCGCTATTTCATTTCGTCAAGGTGAAATGCTAACTAGCAATGGATGTGGCCTAACTACTAGAGCGTTCAAACCTAAGGTTATTCCTCAGAATAGGTGACTTTATAGTATGGCGGGCACATTGAGTGATTTAGCACAAACTACAGTTTGTTTTACAGTAACACTAAGAAAGTAACTCTATTTGGTAATGTAAAGAGCCTTCAATTACGAAGTGATGTGAGCGAAGGAGTAAACAATAATTGCAGGTGTCTGGATTTGGTTGTAAGCAATCTCTGAGCCCAGGGTATTAGAATAAAAAAATCATAACTGCCATTTTAAAATAGTACATTTACTAAAACAGTGCGGATTGGCACTTCATTACAGAAATAGCAAATGTATTTTTATGCTTGTTTGTGTTGCAGTTTAGGTTTTCAGGCACCGTGTACAAAATACATAAAATTAGTTTAAAAACAACAAACTTTGGTTTATCTTCTAAACACCAGTTGAAACGAATATGATTTTTTTTTCTTTACAACATGTTTCATTCTAAGAATGCGACCTTGTTTTACGAAGAAATTAAGCAGCAGCAGTAACAAAACATAGGTGCCACGTCCTTCTTCTTTGTCTATGGCAAGGGAGTTCGGGGACAGCTGAAAGAATGGCTACATCCTATGCTGAAATTATGCTCCAAAAAGACACACGGAGGAAGTTAAAGCAGTTTGATAAAATAAGAGGTACAGAAAGAGTGAACATTTTATGTGCCACGACGAGAGTTTACTCCTTGACGCCTAAATGCTTTTTCACGTAGTTCCAAGTGCATTAATTACCATAAGAAGTTCAATTTATTGGTAGCTGCAACGTCATGGAATGTTCTGCTCCGAAAGATTGAACATGAAGCTTCATTCCCAAAGGCAACAGTGCTGGCAAAGCTCATTTAGATAGCTGCCTAGTTTTTCATTTTATTTAGTTGTCTTCTATTGACGTGAAGTCTAATAAAAGTAAGCATGGGTGCAAGTGCGAGTTCCTGAGCAGTGCGCATGCCGCTGTGTCTCACCGCAGCAGGTACCACTGCGCGTCCCTTCTCGTTCCCGCACAAACTGCTTAAAGTTAAGCAAACTGTGATACTGTGCAGAATCTCCCATTGCGTGGCCGCGTTTTTGGAGAGATAAAAACAAAATAATGATGTTACGGCCAGAAACCAACAGTGACTCAAAACATGAGTGCTGGTGTTCTGGCCAGACAAATACATACACAAGGAGAGAAGAGCTGTCGGAGTAAATCGTGCGTCTCACCGCAGCAGCCGCCACCGTGTGCACCGCTGCTCGCTCCCGCGGCAATACTCCATGGGGGATATTCTCAAGAACGTGTGATAATTATCGCAAAATTAGCTTAACGCAACTTTGCACATCGCAGTCTATCGCGGGAAAATAACACCGTGTTAACGTTGTATTCTCAACCCGGCGGCACCATGCGATAGTCTCACGATAACGCGCCAAATGACCGCGTTAAAACTAAAGCGACGCAGAAAAGATGCAAAACACGAACGCGAAAAAAGTTGCGATGCCCCAAATTGCGATACAAAAATCAGCGATAACCAGCGACAAGCCTGCAATTCCCAAGTGTCATGCGGGAAAATGCACCATAAAAGCAGGAAAAAAAAAAGTTAAACTGCGTAGCACCATGGATGCACCCGGACCGAGTGCAGAGGACAACGCGAACCCCACAAGCCCCACAGACGACCAGCAAGGAACCTCGGGGTCGGGGAAGGCCAAGGAGAAGAGGAAGACGCAGTTCAGTCCGCAGGAAAACAGGATCATCGTTACGGAGATGATAGAGAAGCTACCAACAACTGTTCGTCACCTCCAACGTGTCATTGGCAACAAAGACGCAAACATGGCAGACTATCTTGGACCATGTGAATGCAGTTGCAGAGTTGAGGAGGACAATGGAAGAGGTCAAGGGCGCTGGAATGATGTGAAGGGCAAAACCAAGAAGAAACTCGATGCCAACATGAAAGCAGCAATGCAGATTGGAGGTGGTGGTCCAGCGGCACACCAAGAGCTGGATGACATGGAGAAAATGGTGGCCACAGTCATCAGTCGGGATGCGGTGCCAGGAGTAGTGGATCCGGACACTGCTCAACATGACCTGACACAACATCAACAGGGTGAGTACCGACCAGGGACTGGGGGGACGGGGGGAGATGGGCACAATGGCACAAATGCACAATTAAGTAGAGCACACTGCACACCCACAATGACTCTGGATCATGTCCCTGATCTCCTTGGCATACTGCAGCACACATAGAAACAGCAAGTAGGCCCCCGTCGCCAATGTGCCTGGGGGGCCCTCCCCACACATCACTAATCTCACAACAAACCCATACACATGTGCTTAACCCATCAAAGCTGCGGGTCCATGAGCCACACTGACAATGCAAGTGACACTGCATGATGATTAGCATGGCTGCAGTCCAATTATCATGACATGGTGCACGCCACGACACTGAGGTGACTGAGTGTGGACCACATCCGGAAAGGAGCAGGTCACACTCTGACACAACCACGTGCACAAACAACCCCTGACGTCAACAACACATCTGCGGACAAACCATGCCCAAGAGTCACAACTCGACCAAGAGCCCAATTTACCCAAGTCCGCAACATCTCAGCACTGTAGAAGCACAGAAGTCAAAGGCACACCGCCTGAAAGGGATAAGGGCCAGCCAAATCAGAGCTGCCGGGGCGACTCACCCACAATGCAGCACACATACATAAGAATAAGAGCACCTCAACATTGCAACAATGTGGTACAAACTGCAACACTTTCACAACAGAACACAGGACACAACTGGTGCCGCATGTGTGTACAAAATGGCCAATCACATCTGGCATAGCAGGAAACTGTGAGATGACAATGTACGAGTACAACCTCACATCCGTGATGTAGTACAAATGTCCACTGTCCTGCATCAAATAGGCAGCTCCTCACAAACAGTCACAATGTACATTGTCATGCAGTCTGTATGTAAACTCCGCCAATGCGTCAACATACATGGAACACACTGTGAAACTGCATCTCCCTTTTACATTGCAGAGGGACAATCAACACCTCCTGCAGAGCAGACCCTACATCACGTCAGTGATGATGGAGATGACCCCCAGGACATCGACTACGACAAACTCCAACGGTTCATGGACAACCTCCGCACCCCACCTCCAGTAGCAGGGCAGCCCAGCACCATCGAGGTGATCCCACCCCCTGCACAGACCACAGAGCAGGAAGCACCCACCACCACGTCTGGCTCCCAGCACCTCACCGAAGAACACATGGCATTCCAACGCCGTGTGTTAGACTGGCAGAAGGAGCTGGCTGAACAGGTGCGGGTGGGGTTCGACCTCATGACAGCCAAACTAGATGCCAAACGTGGGTGTCTAAGTCCCATCAGGGTCCACTTACACTCCCTGATGGACACCCACAGTCCACCCCATGCCCTCCAACAATCCATGGCTGGCGTCGCTGGAGTCATGACTCGGAGACAACAACAACTGTCTAGTCAGAGTGGCTACAGCGATGTCATCCGTGATTTGGGAAACATAAGGAGGGTCATGGAGAACATGGAGCGGATGCAGGCGCAAAGAATGGCTACCACGGCTGCACACGAGAAAGCTGTAGATGGGATCTTCCATGCCATGCAGATCCTCATCATGGGAGTGATGCCACAAGACATTGCGCAGATGAATGCTGCTGCTACTTCTACATCTACATCTCCGGCCCCTGATGTGTCAGTGTCACACAGTGCTGCAAACCAAACACCACCACCCACATGTGAGGCACATGAAACGTCAGAGGACGAAGATGAGGATGAATCTGCCTTAGTGGTAAGGAGGAAGTAGTAGCATTCATCTCCGCCATATGGCTTGTTTCTGCTTGGGTCTGCCCTCTGCATCATGCCCTGGAATAACACCTTTCACTGTCCCCCGACACACTCTGCGACACTAACCTTGGACCTCGACATGGACTGCCATATTTTGTATGCTCAACAATGACACAGCAATCAGCCTGCGGACTGCACTCTTCCCCTTCCGAGTAACTTGTCAATCCCTAAAGGACTCTGGCTGGCCCTCAACGGGGCAACATTGTAAAGTGTTGTCTGCTTGGCCCAGTACTAAGACAGCTTCAACACTCCACTGAACGTGAATAATACATTCTAATACACACAGATGTGTCATGTCTATGATTAATCAAGTATGAAAGCATGGACGAATGTAGGTGCAGTGATTCCCCCTTACGTCCATGTAGCTCATGTTGTGGGACTTGAGTCACAGGGTGCATCCCTGCATCATGGTGGTACATATTTGACCCCAAAAGAAGCCCTGTTGTCAATTGTAGGTCATAAATGACAGCCTATATGTAATGATTTGGGACACATGTGAAACGCTGATGAGTGGGATTCCGTACTATCTTTGACACACAGAAATGGCATTTCGAATACGTGACACCTTAAACAGCCTCTCTGTACAGAGGTGACACACCCACCATCTATTTCCAATGTGTGGGATTGTTAGCACTACATGTTGCACTTACACTTGTCAGAGTGATGTGCTTGTACAGAGGAGTAACATGCACACAGGGAATGTGTGTTGTAATGAATTTATTTGCACATGCTGTGCCTGTGGTCATTTTGTACTGTCCTATGAATGCTAAGGACTGTGACAATGTGACGTGCTCATGTGAAGAAATTGTCAATGATGGTGTTCCTACGGGCTATTCCTGCTGCTGCTGCAGTGGGGTGTGGTCCACCTGACTCATCTTCCTCATCATCGTCCGGTGCATCTGGCACTTGTAGCCATGGGGCATTGGTGCGTACACATATGTTGTGCAACATACAACATGCAACGATCATCTTGCACACGATGCCTGGGCTGTACAGGAGCCTTCCACCTGTGATGTCCAGGCACCTGAAACGTGACTTCAACACGCCAAATGTGCGTTCCACGATGCCCCTGGTGCGTTTGTGGGCCGCATTGTACTGCCTCTGGGCCTGTGTGTTCGGGGCTCGGAGGGGTGTCATCATCCAAGGGCAGAGTGCATATCCTTGATCACCTGTGACAGTGCAGAGAGACATGAGTCAAAAGTTGGTTCTGCATGATGTGTTGGCAGGCCCACTAGTTCATTGGTGTGTGATATGTGTGACTTAGTGATTCCTGTCTGACAGGTACTGCTTGTAGCAAATGAGCGGCATCAATGTGTATTACGTAGCCTCACTGCTGCTCCTCCCTCCCCCTGAGCCTATTTACTAGTGTGCGCAGCGCGGTTGCATCACTTGCACTCCTACGGCACACCATTGACATGCCTGTCTGCGCATGTCCACAAGCCTGACAACGACACTGTGATGTTGTGCGTTGAAGATGGGTGGCCACGTGTGTGTAGGCCTATGGTAAGGAATGGGGCGGACACAGATGTAGAGTTCATGGCTGGCTGAACTCGCGATGTGGTTGAGGGTAGACCTTTGGCCTATGCTGCGGTAATAGCGACACACACAACAGTTGGCATGTATGATCCCGGACCCAGAGCGGGCTTGCGCTCCTTCATTTATCCCTTCGGCTGAGCCCGCACTCCGGGGGCCTGCAACATCGCAACATTGTCCATTGCGGGATGGGTGGCGCCAACACTACAACAGAGACACGCGCATTAGTTACTTCCTTGGCAAGGCCAACACTTAGCAACGCCCAGAGCCCCGGGCTGATTATCCACACCCCTACGCTGAACTGTCGTACGCCAGCCCACTCCGCTTACACTTACAGGGGGGTACGACACAGCTACATGTCCCAGGTCTTCCCCACTGCCTGAGGTGACATGGTTGCGTCCACTGTACACAGCACAATGTCATGTGGTAGGGCCCGGGGCCCTCATGCATACATAATGACCACACGGACACACTTTGATAGTTTGTGGAACTGGCTACGGGCACGTGCGCCCTACCCATTTTATTGCCAGGGTCACATGTCCAGTGACGCCTGTGCTGGATGGGTGTGGGGTGAGTGTAAGCCAGCCCTCAGGGAGTGGTTGGTGCTGGCAACAACTACAACACTGATCAGACAATCAGAAGTTCAAAGTTCAAACAGCAAGGGTCCATGACTTGAGCTGCACAGAGTTAGTGGCCCTGGATGCACTGCGGCCGGCACAGGCACACCGCCACGGGACGGTGACTTGCGGTGCACTGAGGTAGGGCCACGAGAGCTGAGCGGGTCCTCGTCGATGTCGAAGGTGAATGTCACAGAGTGTTTCGGGGGACAGTGGAAGGTGTTCTTCCAGGGCATGATGCAGAGGGCAGAACCAAGCAGGAACAGGCAATATGGAGGAGATGAATGCTACAGACTCATTTTTAACAACAAGTCAGTATCAGCTACATGATGATGAAGACAACCCCCAGGCCATAGACTCAGACGCCACCAAAGTTCAACCAGAGAGTATCCATGAATTTCAGGGCACAGAGTTAGTGGCACCAGAGCTGAAAGGGGATGCAGTCTGCGATGAGGCCTGTACAATGGTATGAACTCTGCCATAAATAAATCAAGACTCAGTTCCAAATGTGTGACCCACTTGACCGCAGTGTAGGCCGGAGGCAGCGGTCAGCATGGGCCCACAGCCACGTGTCGTTGGCTTACGAAGCACAGAGTTAGTGGCACCAGAGCAGTTGTTGGTGGTGTGCGATCACCTCCATTACGATGATCCTTTTTTCCTCCGGACTGAACCGCGTCATCCTCTTACTCCTCTCCTTGCGTACAATGATGTGAACTCAGCCATTGAATAATCAAGACTCAGTTCCAAATGTGTGACCTACTTGACCGCAGTGTAGGCCGAAGGCAGTAGTCAGCAAGGGCCCACAGACACGTGTCGTTGGCTTGCGATGCACAGAGTTGGTGGCACCAGATCAAAGGGAGTACAGTGATATAAATGCTGCCATTAACATATGAACTCGGCCATCATGAAATCAAGACTCAGTTCCAAATGTGTAACCTACTGGACCGCAGTGTAGGCCGGAGGCAGCGGTGGAGTACGTCAACGAGAAAGGAGTGCTGGGGGCCTGTGTCGCGGAGGCCGTGATGGTCTGAGGAGGCTGCCAAGGTCACGGACCTCGGGCTTGGAGCTTGCACCGGCACGTGGTGGGCCCTCTTTGACACATGCCGGTGTCGGCAGGTGAGCAGTGAGGCCTGGTTGCGCAGGGGCGGCCAAGACGGGTCTGGGGACCAGCGGCCTGGGGTGCAGCAGGCGCACAGGATCGCAGGCACCGCCGCTCACGGCGTCGGCCTCGTGCGGGCTGAGAGGCGCCGCCCTGGCAGACACATTGGCCATTCCGGAAGAGAACCATGCCCAGAGCAACGGTCTGTTTATTCACACTCCTACGCTGACCTGGCGTACACCGGGCCAGCCCACTCCGCTCACGTTTACAGGGGGGGTCGTAACAAGCTACATTTCCGCAATCTTCCCCACTGCCTGGGGTGACATGGTTGAGTCCACTGCCCACTACACTCCAAACACCAGCAGTATATGTCGACATGGACATGTCTGTGGTCTGCATACTGCAGTCTGGCCAGCACATCCACGCCACACTTGGCATTGTGTACATTCTCATTCATGGGTCACTTGCCTCCTTCGCACATGCCTGGTTCCCACCTCTCCTCACATTCTGCTATTGTGTGGCTGAGGTGCCATGCCGTTGATGGCTTGTGTACATGGCTAGCCCAGGTTACCACAGTAAGTTGTGCTGTCGTGTCTGGTAGGTGGGCATGTTATTTGGCATGTTGTATGTGAGTTTGTAACGTGTGCATTCCCAGAGTCGTGAGTTGCATGACTGTGTAGTTGAGGTGTGTGGTGTGTTCATTTGGTACTTACCAACGAGCAATGCATTTCCATAGGTGCCAGCCTCAAAGCGCTGGTTGATGATGGACTGTCGGAAGATGAAGGAATCATGCACACTTCCTGGGTAGTTGGCGACGACATTGGTGAAGAGTCCCCAGTGGTCCACTATTGCCTGTACATTGATGGAATGCGTGTGCTTCCTGTTGCGGTAATTGTGTGCAGTGGCGGCAGGGGGCACGAGGAGTACATGTGTGCAGTCGATTGCCCCCAACACGTGCGGGAAGCCAGCTATGGCGTAGAAGCCTTGCTTGGTCTCCAGCTGTTCCTGCGCAGTGTGGGGGAAGTGAAGGTGCTGGGGTATCAAGCTGATGATGGCATCCAAGACAGATGTGAGAAACTTTGATAGGGCTGGCTGTGAGACTCCTCCGACTCTGGCAGTTGTTGGTTGGAAGGTACCAGAGGCCAAGAGGTGCAGCACAGCCAGCAGCTTTGTCTGCGGAGGGATGTTGGTTGTCCGCTGTGTTGGTACCGTCAGCCTGTGGGCAATGATGGTCAGGATGCGGAGGATGGTTGTCCTTTTGAGCCTGTAGTGGGCAATGACATCCTCTGGTGTTAAGTCTGTGAGGCTGGTGCATTTTCTGAAGGTCCGCTGTCTTTGTCTGCGCTGCCTCTGTGGTAGTCCGGGGGGGGCGGCGTGGGTCCGGGGGGGTGGCGGGCCTGGATGTGGTGGCGGTGGGTGTTGTGGCCCTCTTGGGGCTCCGAGCTGCATGATCAGTAGCTCCATGGCATCTGTTGTTCTTCATGTGTGGCTCTGGGCTAGGCTCCCTTTGATGGTGCAGGTTGTCGTCCGACTTAACACCAGGTAAGAGCAGGTGTTAAATCCCTGCTGCTAACATGCCTTATCGCCTGTTTTGGGATCTTATCGCCGATCTGGCTGGTCGTTGAGAATGTTGCGAAGTGGTGTAGTTGCGGGTTTTTGCACGGGAACGCCTACTCTGCATCTCATTAGTGTTAGTTGCCGGTCTCATCCGTGGCGATGTTTTTTGCGGCTGATATCGCAGGAAAACTGGCGATATCGGCTGTTAGCACCTGCTTGTGAATAGGGCGATAAATCTATTGCCACTTTGGCTGCGATAAAGTGCCGCTAACTCAGCGATAAGTCCTTGAAAATATGCCCCCATGAGCATTAACTTGTGAGTAAAGGTGGGACATGCACCAACCATTAGCACTTTGGAGGCTACCATTTTTGAGTGACACAGACAAAAGCCAATCCAAAGAGTTGGAGGAGTCATACCCCACAAAGTACATACAACAGATCATCCTGCAGCGCAAGCGCTGTAGGCTCGACCTAAAAGAAACACTGATTTTGCCATGAAATTCCACAACACCAGTACTGGGTTTGGGCACCAAGTCCACGGCCTCTGGCAAAGAGACTACAACCCCCCAGTAAACTTTATATCCAGAAGCTGCCAGCTTACTGCAAGTTTCATGGGCCTGTGTTAGGCTTTTTGCTCGGTTAGTAGACCCAGAACTATTTCTGCCAGCCCTGCAAAGGCCCACAAGGTTTGCTGTTGGTTCTCATTCCCTGACTTTCTGTGGGTTTGTGAACCCTTCAATAGTGCCCAAGAAATCTTAAAAAAAAAAAACAGTGCATGGCAATAAATGCATATTGACCTACATATCTGCACATATATATGTCTATTTGTGCATTGATTTCTATTATCAGAGTGGTGCATGTAGATTATAAACAAGGGTTATCCAGGACCTGAACGGTGGGGTTTAAATTCATGCAGCAAGAACAAATCACATTGATTTGTCCTTTGCACGATCAGAGTTACTTTCCTCACAAAAGGCATTGTAATATCCAATTGGTGAGGCAGTAAGCATTGTTTTATTACAGTGGCTAGGCTACTATTCTAGTAGCATAGATTTGTATCACCATAAATTTGAGCACATTAATAAAACATTTGAGTATATGGCTATATCAGAATAGTGTTTTCAAACACAAGGTTTAATCGAGCTATGGTTGTTTACACTGGCAGGGAATGAATACGTTTATCCCACACCAGTGAAAACAAGCCCTGGCAAAGCCTTTAGACCTGGCAGTGGCCACGAGGCTTGGTTCTGGCTCTGTCAATTCTTGTTTTTACATGGTTTTGCAAAGCGTTGTTATTGGGGAAGCTGTGGGCCCTTGTTAATCTAAAAAAATGGTTAAAACCAAAACTAGTTTTTGGGCCTTAGTAGTCTTGGCACTTGAGGGAACTACTTTGTGTATGGATGTGCTCCTTGTGAAAGGGCAGACTGGCATCACTCAGTGACTTAAGCGGCTATCCCACAACCCCTTGCTTTATGCTGCAGCGGGTGGGAAAAAAATGGGAGTGGCGCAATGAAGGACAAATGGCTGAAGAGGGCTGGTTGAAAGCCCCCATAAGTATGCATATTAAATAATTTTACTAAAGTTAAAAGGTGTTGGCTAACGCCAGACCTAAAAGAGTTTTTGGCTTTATAAAGACCTGTAACTCAACTTAAGCTCTCATCCTATTTAAAAGAAACAAAAAAAGGCTTCTTCACCACGACTGTAAATTTATGAGCAGTTTGATAAGAAATATTGCTATTGCATACATAAGAATTCAGCATTGAGGTGTGCGACTAGCTATCTATTTTAAAGATGTTATTTACAAAAGCACATTTTTCAATTATTAGGAAGTGGCAAGCACAGTAAAACAGTTCTGTTGGAAAAGTGATAGGAGTTTAATAAAAAACAAACGTATTAAGTCTTTGAACTATATTATCCCCAGTGAGTCAATCCTTTTAAGAAAAGGAACAGAAAATTATATTCTCAAGGGAACCACACAGCCTTTGACAATAGGATTGAATACAAACACTGCAATAGGTCATTTACAGATCTCACTTTAAGCCTCTATGCAATATTCCTTCTAGCATCACTGTAAAAACATGGAAAGCAAGATAAGCAAGGATTTAATTGGCAAGTGCCAATTTCAGCAAAGATAACATGCAGGCTGTCAACTTTAGATACGAATGTCCTCTTTAAGCAAGAGAAAAGAAAGAAATAAACATTACTTTCATAAACTAACAAGGTCTAATTGTAACTGCACAGTGGAATTCACAAGCAGGCTTTAATGGGTATATGTATTCCAATTGCAGTAAATTAGACCAGATACTTTGCTTGCAAATCACGGCATCTTTGTACCACAGCGTTTAAAAACAGAGGGAATTAACATCTGGCTACTTTGCCATTGAACTTCTCCATTCGGTTATACATTTTTCAAGAATAATGAAAAAAGTAGCTGGATTATGTCTTCGTTATGACATCACTGTTTAAGACAGCTGCTCCTGAGGTCTATCCTGAGGAGTGCAACAAAAGACAGAAGAGCAGGGGTGGCTCCTCTGTTATGGCAGAGGAGTGTCGCCCCCCTGCTGAAAGGCAGCAGAGGCAACCGAGAAAAATAAAATGATAATACAAAATGTTATTATCATTTTATTTTTCATCCTGCAGGCTGCCAGCCGAGCCGCGGGAGGGGCCGGTCCACCATACTGACACTGCAGCTGCAGCACCAGGGAGGAGGGGGGAGTGGTGGGCACTGCTAAGTCCGCATGACGGTTTGGCCGGCCCCAGACAGCCGGCCAGAAGGTCATGCGCACTTAGCCTTTCTCCAACCTGAGCTGTGTTGTACAGCTGGGTGGAGAGCCAACACCGGCTCCCAGTCCCTGTCTGAGCGCCGAACCATGGCGCTCAGATCAATCCCAGCGCTTCTCTCATGCTGGATATGCTATTTCCAGCATGAGAGCAGCGCTGGGATTGGCATCTGTGAGCCTGCTTAGTGTGCAGCAGTTTCTGGACGTCCAGGAGGCGAAGATCGGAAGGAAGGCGGCAGCCGTCGGAGCAGCAGGTAAATGTCATTTGATTTATTTTTAGTTTTGTCTTCCGTGATGTTTTTTGTTTGTATTCCCCCTCCCCCGCCTCACCATTTCTCAATGCGAGTGGCCGCTACTGCTGTAAAGATCTGCTGAAGCTATAGGATTAACTGCCTTTACTCCTAGGCTTGGCTTACGAACAGATACAAAACATACAGACATAACAGAGGCAAAGTAGCACACAAGGGAGCTCTTACAGTCTACGGTGGTAGTGTAAGGTGCATCTTTATTAGGGGTGTGTGAAATTCGCATAATTTGCTTTTCCACTATATGGTGAAATTTTGCCTAAAGTATGCTCAATTGTGCATAACTACATGAAACTGGCATTTGGCATTGTATTTTAGTGCAAAATGCATCTTTGCAGCCACGTTGCTGTAAGGATGCAATTTGTGCTAAAGAAATAGTGCAAAAAAACAAAAGCACTGTGAACAAGATCTGCCGGTGCACTATCATTCTCGTTCCTGTGCATTTGTGGTAAATGTTTACGGCAAATGGTGCATTCACTGTAAATTTTCAATGTGAACAGTGCACAATTACATGATGTTGCTTAATAGTGTAATCTCAGGAATGCGTGCCATTTTTTCCTATAAATTCAAAAACGAATGGAGCACAAAATGAACATGTACTTTATTAGCACATTAGTTACCTGGCTGGGTGCTAAACGCTTCTCCCTTCCACAAGTGCATGTTATTCCTGATGTGCAGATAACACAGCAGAGTTATTCCCTGCTGTCCCGGTGCCAGCAGGGAACTGGACACTGGAAAGTGATTGCAGTCTGAAGGCTTGCAATATGGCAGCTGGCCTGGGAAGGAGGCTGATTTAGAAAAGAAAAAAAAATGATAGAAATACCGACAGTGAATGATCATTTTTACTTGTTTAAAGCAAAAGTTTAAGGAGCCTGGGCTTTATTAGATATGTCACGCAGGTTTAAACCTAAACCAGTGATCATGGCAGGAGCGGCTGGTTTTACTCTGGAAGGATCACGCATGGTGCATGCAAAGAAAAGGTGAGTTGTAAGAAGTTGAGTTGTTGGTTGACTGGGGTGTTAGCCCTGGTCAAGCAGCAACCACAATCCTTGTCAGAGTAAGGCACAGTCAAACCCCAAATTAACCTGTGCTCACCTCTCTGGTAGCTTGGCACAGATCAGTCAGTCTTAACTTAGAGGCAATGTGTAAAGTATTTGTGCAGCACTTCAAACAGTAAAATAGTGACAATACCAGACAAAAACATCCCACACCAAGTTAGAAAAATAGAGATTAATTTAATAAATAAAACAAGACCAAAACGACAAAAATCCAATCCATGGAAATGGAGTTATGAATGTCTAAAGAATAAAGTGAAAACTAGCTCCTAAAAGCATTTATTGCCATCTGTGGATATCTAGTTGTGCCGTACCGCGACAAAGTCACAAGTTCAGGATGACCGCGATTTAGCATGGGCCAGCTACAGTGACCCAGTTCGGACCGCTGAACAAAGTACCCTAAAATCCAGGTTGTAGAGTGTTGCAATGATCCGCGTCGAAGGTGAGTCGTGCAGCCAAAGTGAGGCTTCGGTTTCGAGATGCGGGACTGTCATCGAGAATACCGTTGACAAGGGCTTGCGATGTAAAGTACGTCATCGAGCATGCGAAACGCAGTCGGGGAACTGCATAGGTTCTGAAGAAGTGTTAGGCTCTGCTGCGGAGTCGGGCGTTGTCGTTGAGGCTGCCGTCGATGGAAGATGCGAGGGCCCATGCCAAAGCTACAATGCACAGTTGGGGTGTTGCATCTGTTCTGAGGACTGCAGCAATGATGCTGGTCTTTGCAACGTGTTCAAACCATATAGTAGCAGTGATGCATCTGTTCTGCTCGGAGTGGAGCAGAGGAGATGCATTGGTTCTGCTGGATCCGCACAGGCAGGCAAGCACCTTAGGCCCACTTCCAAGGGTTCAGGACTGGGGTGGCACCACTTGGAAGCATAGACTTACGGAAGGCAGAGTCGAGGTGCAGGTGCCTGGTTTTTGGAAGCCTGGTATGTCCCTGAGGCTTCAGATTAGGAGGCCAGCACTTAGCCCTTAAAATTACTCTGGGTTCTGGGTTCAAGCAATGCAGGTCCAGTCCTTCTCACCCAGGCAAGAGAACAGCGGGCAGCAGGTCAGCACAGCAGGGCAGCGGTTCCTTCAGAGCAGCAGTCCAGCAGAGTGGCAGTTGTTTAAGCAGCACAGCAGTCTTTCTTCCTGGCAGGGTATCCACAGGTCCAGAAGTGTACTGAAGAGTTGGTGTCTGAGTCCTGTTTTTATACCCTGGCGCCCTCGTTGTGGAAGGTGGGAGTAGCTTCAAGACAGTGTGTTTGAAGTGCACAGATTACCTGTCTTCCTGGCGCTGGCTCCAGACTAACTATGGGGGTTTGCAGCCCCTTGTGTGGAGACAGGACACAGCCTATTCAAGTGTAAGTGGGGCTAGGCCAAGCTCCTTCCCTTTCATCCTGACAGTGATGGCCCATCCAGGCTTACCTAAGCTCCCCATTGTGTGTGACTGTGTACGAGCAATACACCAAGCTTAACTGTCAGCTACACCCAGTCATGTGACCAGAGACAGGCTACAGGCACTGATTGGCAAGGACAAGAAAATGCCAACTTTCTAAAAGTGCATTTTCAGAATTGAAATTTACAATATGACTTTACCATAAGTAAGGATTTCAAATTGGGATTCCAGAGACACCAAACATGAACTGGTTATCTCTTCTCATTTGGAAATTACAGTTATAAAATGTAATAAGACAACTCCAGTTTTGCCCTATTTGAGACGTAGGCCTTGCAGTAGTGGAAAAGACTTTAGAAGTTTATTTTAATACCAGGACATGTAAAACCTAAAAATACATGTCCAACCTTTTAAATACACTGCACCCTGCCCTCTGGGTTCTCCAGGGCCTACCCTATGGGTGACATATGTATTAAAAATGAAGGTTTGGGCCTGGAAAAAGGTTTACTTTGCCAATTCGACATGGCGGTTTAAAACTGCACACACAGGCTCTGCAATGGCACGCCTGAGAAATGTTTAAAGGGCTACCTTAGTGGGTGGCACAATCAGTGCTGCAGGCCCACTATGTAGCATTTAATTTACAGGCCCTGGGCACATGTAGTGCCACTTTACTAGGGACTTACAAGTAAATTAAATATGACAATTGGGTATGAGCCAACGTTACCATGTTTTAAGGAGAGCACAAGCACTTTACCACTGTGTAGCAGTGGTAAAGTGCACAGAGTCCTAAGGCGTACAAAAACGAATTCAGCAAACAAAGGAGGAGGAAGGCAAAAATTCTGGGATGACCCTACAGAGAGGGCCAGGTCCAACACAAGTGTATATTGGAAACCTAAAAAGAAAAAGATGCTGGTAAAGTGAAGTCAAAAACACCATTGGCAACACCAAACAAAAATGTTAAAAACACAAATGAAAGGAGACATTAACTCAAGATCCCTGGTACTGAAGAGCACCATTATGCAGGTGCATATACACATGTGCACAGAAAAAAAGGCCACCATTCACTCTAAAAACAGCAAACTGTTGCAGTGGGCTGACCCACTACCCCAAGCTGTATGCTGTGGTGGGTGAAAACAAACTCTGAATGACACTATAGCAGTCCAAATGATGCAGAAGTCCGGCTAAAAGCACCAATAAGCAAGTAGATATGTGTTTATATTTTTGGAAAAACAAAAGGTCTTAGCTAATGCCAGACTTAATAAATGTGGCCCAATTAAAAATGCTAAGCCTAATCTGTATCTGTAGGTGTACAACCTTGTATGGGTGCAATTTTTAAGATCTCAATTATTAACAAACCTTTCCAAGAATACACCTAGAGACCTGCAACAGTAGCAGGAATTGTTCTGAAAAAGAATTCTAAAGATTATTCCATGCATTAGAAGCCAGATGCAGCTGCACACAAACTGCTTTGTATGAATGCAGTTGCGCTTTCAGTTTTCCCGGCCCATTAACACAATCTATTACGGGTGTGTTCCACTCCCAACCCACATGGAAGGGTATTTATTTCTCACCTTGACAAAAAATACTAGCTGATTCCACAGTCGGACTGAACTGTTGGCATTTTGTGAATATTTACAAACTTGTATGTTTCTATCTGCTTCAAACCTTTCAGGTCATAACTGCCCTGGATGTCCCAACCCTCGCCTGTGGCAGTGATGTATTTATGCGTGACACTACACCATACTGAAAAAATATTACGCATGAGTAAACTGGTTTGTGAAGGTGCTTGCACTCCTCAATCAAGCCATTTTTACATGAACATTGCAAATGGCTTTCTGAATTGAGGTCGTTATTGGGAACATGTATCCTAGTAAATGTACAAAGGGATTTTTCAGGAGTCCTGAGGCAATCAGGGGCTTGGATTATGTGATTTAAAGGCATTTACACTGATATCCTGGGGATTAATCTTACTATTTGACCAAACACTGAACACTAAGTACTCCCCTTTGGCACTTGATACTCGGAGTAGAGAGGTAAAGCAGAACAAGTCTTACTCAGGAAGGTCATATAGGGTTAGAAACTCAGAACTTAACAGATACCAAATAACAATCACTAAATCAGTGTCCTGCCAGTACATTGTTTTTAAGTACTGTAATGCTAAAACACACAATGGAAAATAATGTACACAGTTAACCGTGGTCCCCCATCAGTCATACATTGCTCAGTCTTACTAATGGGGAACAATAGCTATAGCATTTTGGAGGATAGTCTTTATTGGTAAAGTGTCTTTGCTCTTGGCCCTGAGAGGGAGATGTCAGTGGGGCTTTTGGGAAAGCTATTGACAGCACCTCACTTTCAAGACAGCTTTTCACTCCCTTATCTAGACGTGCTCTCTTTCCCCTACCTGGGGTTCTATCTTTGCTGGAGGGTTTGTGAATTTCCTTCGTGGCAGGCAGCTCCTACAGGACGTCCCTGATCAGTGGGGGATGTGCATTCAGTCTGTCCCTTGCCCAGCTGACAGAGCTCCACTTCCTGTAAAGGACTCTGGCTCCAACAACCTCAGGTAATTACGGCAGCACCAGCACCAGTCAAAAGGGGTACTGCTCGTTTTCCTGAGAATCTTGCTGCTTGGGTCTTTCTCAGCCCCAATCACAAACCCTTCCACACAAATAAGCTAGGTGCCCACTCAGGGATGCAGCAGTGAATACTCATTGTGGGTACAGTCTCCTCCATGGATGTCTATTCAAAATGACCATCATTTGTGTGGTGCACCCCCAAATATTTGCCTTCACTGTTTTTGCTGGCTGTAGAACTCTGTTCACTCTTTCAACATGAAATTAACATACCCTGGCACTTTTTGGCCCTATTTATAGTTAAAACTTTGAAAATTCATATCTCTGGTTCCCTTTTTTTGATTTTTGTCATTTAGTGTAATTTTGTTCATTAAAATATTGTCTATTCTTATAACTTGGCTGTGGATTTTTTTTTATTGTTTTGGTACTTCTAAATGCTTAACACAAGTTCTTGAGTACGACTGTCTCCTCTGTCCCATAGCAAACCTTTATTGGACCTAACAAGAATTGTGAAATTATTACTTGAAGAGGACTACCATCCACCCCAAAAATTATTTCACTTTCTCACATTGGTGTCCACTGATGGGATCCAGAACTTGTGTTTAGCAGTACTACTCATTTATTATTCTAGAACAGAAAAATCTCTGCATTGAACTCAAAGCAAAAATTGATTTTTAATTGGCACCAGATCTTTAATTAGATTATTTATGATTTTTCTAAACTATTATTGATATCAGTTTTTTCACCCTTCTCTAAAAGTCTAACAGGCACATGCATCAATGTTGGATTTTGCGATTTCTTAATTGCGATTTTTAAGGAATCGCAATTAAGGAATCGCAAAAGCCTATGCATGTAGAAATCGTTTAAATAATAGCGATTTCTAAACATTCCTTAATGGCGACTCGCAAATTGCGAGTCGCAATTAAGGAATACCTCCCCATTCATTCCTATGGGCCTAGAGGCCCATAGGAATGAATGGGAAGACATTCTCAATTTGCGATTCTCAATTAGAGAATCGCAAATTGAGAATGCATTTCAAGGGTGCCAGGGTGTCAAAAGGACACCCTGTTGCACCCTGAAATCTGCATATGAGTACATCTTGACACACACATGCCCCAAGGGCATGTGTGTGTGTAAATGGAACTTTGAAAAATGCACTTTAGTGCATTTTTCAAAGTTTTGCAAATTACCATGAAGTTCAACTTCATGGTAATTTGCGCCCCTATTAGCGAAATCGCTAATCTTTTTTCTTTAATGCATTGCATTTAAGGAATCTCAATTTGCGATTCCTTAATTGCAATCGCAATTTGAGAACTCGCAATTAATTGCGAATTTTCAAATTGCGAGGGCCTTGACCCTTAATGCATCGCAAAAGCTAATTTTGCGATCGCAAACGGCCGATTTTTGCGAATCGCACCGTTTGCGATCGCAAAAAGCTTTGATGCATGTGCCTGTTAGTGAACATGGAGTTGGAGCTGGCTACCTTGGCAACTCTCTCAGTGGTGGAGAAGAAGGACCTGTGCAAGGTTAGAAAATGATTTTTCTGCTAATTTTTGCAGCTCCTCTGAATGACTGCTGCGTGGCGTATCTCCTACAGGCCCTCGCATTGCAGCCGCAGCTCAGCGGAACTGCTGCTGTGTGACGCATCTCAGGTAAAGGACTTTGCATCGCAGCCCATTGGAATTGTCACGGCGCGACACATCCTCGACACGGGATCTAGCATCACTGCCAGGAACTGCCACTGCGCAGTGCTCTGCAACTAGGGTTTAAAGTACTTTGCTCAGCTGGCCTAATTTGGTCCCTGTACCTGGCCCACACTCAATCGTGGCTGGCCTGAACTCGTGACTTATGACCAGATTACCACAGTTAGTGCTGTGTGCTTTTAAGCACTAATTTGATCTAAATCTTAAAAATTGCATACCTCTGGTTCTACGAATTTTATTTTTGTTGCTGTGATGTGAAATAATTTATTAAATTCTACTCTATTGCTCTAAATTGGTGTGGAGGTTTTCTGGTGTTGTGTTTTCACTTTATTACTGTTTAAAGTGCTGCATAAATACTTTTCACATTGCCTCTAATTAAGCCTGACTGCTTTGTGCCAAGCTACCAGATGTTTAAGCACAGGTTAATTTGGAGTTTGCTTGTGACTTCACCCTGACAAGAATTGTGGTTGCTGCCTGAGTAGAGCTTCACTCCCCCTCAACCAGTGACCCAGTGTCCTACAGTGACCAATTGTAGGACAGTTTCCTGGACTGTTCTTCCTGACACTTGGACAGATCCAGTGGTGTGTTCACGACACTGACACTGGTGACAGCTTCATTGTCAAAAGCAAAATATACAGGTTGTCTGGCAAAGTAAGGCCAGCATCAAAGAAGAATTTTCCAAAATATTGTCGATGGGATGAATGAGCCCTTTAGTAGTCCCTTATCCAGTTCAGTGGTGCTGGTGTCCAAGGCCAACCCGATAGGGGGGACCCCAGACCTCAGGCTCTGTGTGGACTACAGAGTACTGAATGCTGTCACCACAACTGAAACAAACCGTATTCCCACAGTTTATAAACTGCTTTGGCGATGCCAAGTATCTCAACATATTTGATTTAACCTCCAGCTACAAGCAGTTTGCCCTGGCTGAGGGAGCTACGGAGAGATTAGCATTCTCAACTCCTGAGGGCCACTTCCAATTCAAAGTAATGCCGTTTGGGTTGAAGAATGCCCATGCCACCTTCCAAAGGCTGGTGAACACGGTACTGTCTGGGGTGGAGACTTTTAGTGCAGCATATCTAGATGATATTGTTGTCTTTAGCTCCACCTGGCAGGAACACCCGACACAACTCATGGAAGTTCTTGAGGCACTGTAGCAGGCAGGACAGATTATTAAGGTCAGCAAGTGTCAGTTAGGACAGGGGGCTGTAGTGTACCTGGGCAGTTACAAGTGCAGCCTCTCCAGCCCCAAATCCAGGCAACTATCGCTTGGGAGCCTCCCAAAACTTAAACTCAGGTCAGAGCTTTCCTGGATCTGACAGAAGGATACTACAGAAGGTTTGTCAAGGGGTTATCACTATTGTAGCCCCCTGACAGATCTAACCTCAAAGAAACAGCCAAAGAAAATCATATGGACTAGTGAGTGTCTGAAGGCCATTGACACTCTGAAGGAGGAAGACAGATGCTTCAGACTATGGAATAGGGAAAGTGTTATCACAGCTTAATGATGAAGGTCAGTATCAATCAGTTGCCTTTATTAGCAGGTGAATACTCCTCAGAGAATAGTTCTTGGACTGCAATAGTCAGGGAAGCCTTTGCTGCGCTTTAGTCACTGAAGACGTTGAGATCCTACCCACGCAGGACTCACTTCGGAGTTCAAACTGACCACTGGTCTCTCAGATGGCTCAAGCAGATGAGAGGGGAAACCTCCAAATTGTTGAGGTGGTCCATCTCCCTACAGGAATGGACTTTACAATAGAGCACAGACCTGGGGATGATCATGCCAATGCAGATGGCCTATCCAGGTTATTTCGCTTAGTTGATGAAAACTGCCAAGGGACTGTCTGAGGAACTCCTCACCTTTCATCTGGAAGTGGGCCATGTAAGAAAATGCCTCATTTTGCAGTATCACCCCATGTTCTTTTGGGCTGGTTTTGCTTTTTTTTGCTTTGTGCACTGTAAAAACATGTTGAAATTCACCATGTTCCTAATTGGCACATTTAACTTACCTGAAAATCCCTAGAATGTTGTACAATGTGTACCCAGGGCCTTTAACTTAAATGTAACTAGTGAACTGCAGCACATATTGCGCCATCACTTAAATGACAATGTGAAACATGACTGCAAGCCTGCCTCCAGTAACCTGGCTGTGCAGGATTATAAACTGCAAATTTGACCTGTCAAAATAACCACTTTGGAAGGTCTAATTCCATGTTTTGAATATGAATAAGTCACCCCTAAGTAGGCCAGAAATGCCCTCAAGGCAGGGTGCATGACCTTTATAAGAAGGAAAGTAAACATTTGACGTTAAACATGTTCTTACAGTAATTATTGACACAAAGCAAACAAAGACCAGTGGCTGTGCCCTTTGTGAATGCACATCTATCCAGAATATTTACCGGAAAGGAATTAAGTTGACAAACAATGCGTTGTGGTGCTCTCAAGGTAATAAACCCACCAGCCACTCAGAGGGTGTACACTCTAGAGAAAAAACTCTCTAGGGAGATAACCATTTACATACACAGATACCGAGGCACACAGAAAGTAGTCCATACAATATGCAGGTTAGTAACCATAGAAGTAATTCAAGGTAGTCCAATTTCAGTTTTCTTTCTTTTATTCTCCGGTCTTGTCTTATCAAATCTGTAAAACACACTGGCAGCCGACACGTGTTTCGCCTTACGGACTTTTTCAAGGCCAAATGTATGGGAAGTAAAAACGAGCCGGGAGGATCAGAAGAAACGAGTCCCAGACACAACTGAACTTCATACCATGTAATTGGAAAAAAAATCCTATGTGCTAGTGCACTGAGTACCCATCGTGATCCTGGCTTTCCTTCCAATACCGGAATCCATGGCATGTACGCAAAACCGTTCGTAACAAAGGTAATATTGAGGGTCGACCCAAGCACTTAAGCTGGGACACAACCTTTGCGTGGCCTTGATAAGCCTGTAATTCACCTGAACGCGAGAAAAAGCTCTTCCCGAACTCCCGAGAACTGAAAACCTTACAGTAACAGTGCCCTAAAAGCTATTTCACTGTAGCTGGGTTAGCTGCTCCGTATGAAATCATTGGGATCCATTTTTAAAGTTAATACAGTAATCTTCACCTAGGAACCAGATAAAACGTTAATTCTTGGACATTTTAAAATATTTACACAAATCCAAATCATTGGTAAAGTTGGATTTGAAACAAATATTTTTACAAAAGGTACTTTTAAAAAGTTACTTTTAACCCGCCTAAAGCCTAACACCTCTAGAAGCCCATTTCCCAGAGTGTCCAACAGTCACCCAGGAGTTGAATAACTCCTCGATGAAGAGTGAATTGGCTCTGAGAGCTGAGACAAGGCCTTGAGTGTGGGGAGAAGTTGGCCTTCCCTTGTCAGGATGGCCTTGGAGCTGTGCCCTGCCACTAGCATATCTTCAAAGGATGCCCACCCTGTCACTGACAGATGTAGCTCACACCTAGGTCTGCCTCCCCTTTGTCTTCCAAGTCAGCCAGGCTCCAATCCCACTTGGAGAGGAGATGCCCCATGCCCCAGAACTGGTTTTGAGTGACCACAGAGGATAGGTTGCTCATTTCCCTGGCCACAACTCAAGGATGGGTACATGAGCTCTGCCCAGGGGAGTGCCATGTTTGACACTACTAGAAGAAGGACTGCATTCGATGCTAATACTTGTGAGAAGAATGCTGAAGGCTGGGCCTGCTCCCACTTGTTCCAAGGACAAAGAAGTGGACTCCAAGGGTGTTGGAAATTGGGTTTCTGGTCGGCTGAGGTATGAACCTTAGCCATGCTTAACCCACCACTATAGTCAAGGCAAGTAAGTTACACACCAAAGATATCCTGTGCTTACCCTCTGGTAGCTCCATGCAGAGCAGTCAGACATATCATCAGAGGCAAGGTGTAAAGCGTTTGTGCAACACACTCACACACAAACACAATGAATACACCACAAAAGAGACACCACACAAGATTATAGAAAAAATACAGGATATATTGTGCATATAACATAGACCAAAATACCTTGAATCTTAACTATTGTGCATATCATGCAATTACTGAAATAGTATTCGTTATCCTGTCAATGCAAAAATCAAAACGACATACATTCTAATAGCAGGGCATTAAATGCAGCAGTTTGGTTAGGGGCAAAACACATCAAACACCAACTCTGGGCAAGTAATGCAAAAATGTTTAGGGTAAATCACACATCATTATACGATACACGTAAGCACAAAATACATGTGCTTCTATTAGCAATTATATGGTACTTTCTTGGCTGTCATCTACACCAGACAAAGACGAGAAAACTATTACCCAAGTACAGTTCTAATTATCACAATAAATGCCTTAAGGGCACACCGTGTTTAGATATGCATCCACTTCCTTGAGGGACAATAAGTCCACACGAAATACAGCAAATGAACAACAAGTTCCCATTCACTTTCCCCTCTATCAGGCTATTTATGGTAATTTGTTTTTGGGACATCGATCCCCGTTGGAATCGATCACCGGACTACGTTGGTTCATCAGGGAGAAGCACAACACCTGCAGGTCCTAGTGAGAATCATCCACCTTTAGATACCTATGCTGGTAGCCTACTGGGGTGCGGGGGGCCTCTTTCGATCTCGCCTGATGGATCTGCATTTCACTACCAGTGACGGTGGCCTAACTGCAGGCAGAAGAGATCTCCCTTGATCTCTCCCAGTTGTGCCACCTTTTAAAAGAAAGCGCCCAGAGGGGTGTGATAGGGTGTCACCCCTTTAAACTTTCCTTCCTGGAGGCCCTGCCACACTCGACACATAAGGCAGATGCTGCCCTTCAAAAGAAAAAATGCTTGTGGTCAGCTGGGGATTGGCTATGCCCCCTCCACTGGCAGGCTCACAACAAGCCTCGGGTCAGCTTTGAGGAGTGCTGATTTTGGGACGAAGTCAAATCACTCAACGTTCTGGAAACAAAGCCAGGAGCCATTACTCTGAGCCATCACAAGTTGAGCAGGGGACACGCCCTTCCCCGAGGGAATGCTGAAGCGCTCACCACACGCTCAAGGAACAGTCACCAGTGCTCCTTGGGATACTAAGCACTCCACACACACTTCCCCACCAAAAGCATTCTCCACATTCTGCTAGGGAGAACGAAGCACTCACCATGTGCTGGATTCATTAAAACTCTGAACATGTACTGGTGCAAGCACAGGGGGACATAAAGCACTCACCATGCGCTGTCTTGAAACCCCCAGAGTTCGATGACAGCTTTAGAGTGGTGGAATCCTTTTTGCTTTCTGGGATTCCAATGAACAGGGAGGGGGTTGCAAGCAAACAAGCCCTTTGAGATCACTGGGGCACAAAGTAAGAAGCAGGCAGTATGGCCAGCACAAGATATCCAAATGCAGGGTGGCAGTCTCTCCAGCAGCCCAACAGGCACCAGGCCAGCACAGCAAGCAAATAGTTCAAATGGTGGTTCCTCTTTGTAGCACAGCAATCCTCTGTCAATGTGCAGTCTGTAGAGCCAGCAGCGTCTGGTTACAAGCCCATCTAGTGTCTAAAATCATGGGGTCAGAGCCCCTGTGTTTATACTTAAAATTGGCTTTTTTCACAGAGGAATTTCAAAAGAACCTTTAGAAGTGTGCAACAATCCCTTTCAACCCAGCCCAGGCTTCAGGCATCAGTAGGGGGTAAATCAGACATTTGTGTGAGGGCAGGACACAATCTATACACATATATCGTGTGAACGCCCCTCTCTCTCCCAGCCCAGGAAGACCATCAGTATGTAGATGAATGCAGATGTAATCCCTGTCAAACTCAGCCCTTCCTATGTGGTGGCTGTCTGGAAAGTATGCTCAAAGTGTAGCTGTCACCCAGGCCCAGACGTGGATTGGAGTTAGGGTGCGAAGTACAAAGAGTCATAAACACAGAGAAATGCCCACTTTCTAAAAGTGTAATTTCAAAAATAGTAATGTAAAATCCAACTACACCCATAAGCAGGATTTATCACCACTATTCCAAACATGCCAAACATGGCAACGCTACTCCTTTCAGATCAGGAATCACTACTTAACCACATAAGGGAATTCCCAATGCTAGCCTATGAGAGAAGTCGGCCTCACAGCAGTGAGAAACAAAATAGGCTGTTTGTCACTACCAGGACATGCCACAAAATAAAGGCACATGTCCTAACTTTTACTTAAACAGCACCCTGCCCATACGGCCACCTAGGGCCTACATTAGGGGTGACCTATGTATAATACAAGGGAGACTTGGCAAGTAGTTTTAAAGGCCAAGTTAAGTGGCAGTAAACTGCTCATGCAGGCTGTGCAGTGGTAGACCTGGGACAGGTTTGAAAGGCTACATCTGTTAGTGGCACAAGCAGTGTTGCCGGCCCACCAGTAGCATTTAATTTACAGGGCCTGGGTATATGGTATACCATTGTACAAGGTACTTACATGTAAATCAATTATGCCAGAGAACAATTCTACGAGCACTCAGGCAATCAATGGTTGCGATCGCAGTTTCAACATGTGTTCTTTATTGTGCTTCATAATTCCATTCTGCCCCCGCCAACACGTGTTTCGTCTTCTGCTGATGTAATAACTGCACACTTTCTCATGGCTAATAATACGATGAGATGCTATTACTTTTGTTCTAAGTTGGTGAACACAGTAATTCTTATCAGCACCCATGTCTCGTATGGAGGGCTGGGCATATGTTAGCACTTGTTTGTTCTGTTGGAATGCTCCTGTCTCTGTGTGTATCTAAATCTGTTTGGCATTCCACTCCAGCACCATATTCACCTCAATAAGTATCAGCTCAAACCACGAGGACGAGGAAATATGCCAAACAGGTGTCAACCAATTATATCATGTTTTAGGAGAGAGAGCACATGCACTTTAGCACTGGTTAGCAGTGGTAAAGTGCCCAGAGTCCTAAAGCCGACAAAAAGAGGGTCAGGAAAATAAGAGGAAGAAGCCAAACAGTGTGGGGATAGCCCTGCAAAAGGGGCAGGTCCAACAAAGGGTCAGTTGGCTGTTAAACTCCAGTTTAACAGCCAACTGTTAAACAAAAGTTGTAAGGAGCCCAGTTTCCTAGAAGATCCCAGCTGACCAGTTTCAAACTGGAACTGCCATGGACCCCCGCTGGTGGCTTCTGTTTGAGTGAGTCCTTGCCCCCAAGTGCTGTTCCTGAGGTCCTGTAGCCCTCCGCTAGTGTTAGAATGTAATTCTTCTGCCCAAACTCCAAATTGTTTTTCCACATTTCTGCCTGGTGAACTGCCAGAAACAGCAGTCACTATTGAAGCTGCAGCCATCAATGTCAAAACGCTAGTCAGCCTCAACTTGCTGGTTTGTCCAGCTGAAAAAAATCTGACTTACAGAAAAGTTGCTAAGTCCAGAAAAAAAGGCGACTTTTTTGGCACTATTTTTATTTACGACTTTAAAAGGTCATATCTCCGGTTCCCCTTATCTGATATTTGTCATTTTAGTGTCATTTTGTTCCCTCAAGTATTCTCTATTCGTTTAAACTGGAGTGCAATTTCTATTGTATTATGTTTCGACTTTGAAACTGTTTTGGTAGTTCTAAATGCTTTACACATTTTCTTAAGTTAAGCCTGTCTGCTCTGTGCCATAGCTTCTTGGGGTTATAATTTATATATATATTTCTTTATTGCCATTTTTAAAAACATGCATGATACATTATAGCATACGTTTTAAGTCTTCGTAGAGTAGCAGTGCCTGTACCACAGGATGTTGAATTGCCCAGGCATACTGAGCTGGAAAGAAAGTCGAATATAAACCTTATTCAAACAATACTCAACCTTTATCAAATAGTGCCGCAGCGGATTGAGCTATACTCTGTCAGAGATTATTTTGAGTACTCAATGGATTCTCTGTGAATCTCTGAACAGTTTGAAATTTCATACAAATATAGGAGTAAACCAATCGGTCAAAAGATCTGGCATTTTAACTTTGGTCTTTTCCATTAGGCCCAATAAATTTCACTCGAACTGCACTGCACGATTAAAACCAAAAGTGAAAATGGTGCTGTGGAGTTTCAGGTGTGCAAAATGCACTTATTCATGATACTTGAAAGCACAGCACACCTTTTATTTGATTGCCAAAATCACTCAAGCTTATGCAGATCTGAAAATGAAGGAAATGAATCATAGGATGTCCTATTACGAGATTAGTAGGGAATTAGGATTGGTAAAGTTTTGTATGTCTTTCCTAGAAAGTAGACTATGCTAATCTCTGGGGTTCAGACCAGTGCTGAAAATATTTTTTGACTTACGCATAATCTAGTTGGCTCCTCGGTTTGTAATCTTTTCAATTTTCCCATGTATCGATAACAAAAGAAGGTTGCCAAACACAACACTGCTACAAAAGACAACAGATCTCAAATAGCTCTTAAGTAGTACTAACACAAAACAAGTTTGAACACATAAAAGGTGCATTACATGAGCAATGGTGCTATCTATAACAGTTCAATAGGTTTGCATAACACCACACATATTCGGTCAGTATCTAGCATTATTACCTTCTTCATTTTTTTAAATTGTTTTTCTTTAATGTCTTAGGCGCTGATTTAGAGTTGAGAGGCTGGCACCTGGGGTTGGTTGGGGCCAGTGCTTAATTTGTAAAAACAATAAGTGCTAGGGCTTTAGTCAGCAGGCCACTTCTGCTTACACTGCCCATTGCCGCAGTCAATTACAGTAACAGCATAACTAATAAGTCACACTCCTACAATTGTTACAATTATGACAATTTCAAGACCCCAAAATTAAAAGAATGGCTTTGGCAGCAGGTATTAGTCATTCTTAATGTATATTGAATTAATAAACAACAGTAGTTGTGCTCATCTCTGAATTAAAAAAACAGCGGCACCAAGACGCAGTCTATCATAGGTACAGGCGCTGACAATTACGTGCCAGTGCCAAGCACCGGAAACCACCGGCTCAAATTAAACACTGGTTGGGGCTCTGCCTCAACCCCCAGAGAAGGACCACCTAATGTCAGCAGGGATCCCTCTGGCTGAAGGGCTTCCGACACTGCAGCAGCAGCAGCAGCACTTGTGACAAAATCGAAATGCACGGCAACCGTCTTTTTTAAATGAACCATAAAAAATGACAAAATGAGTTTGTGCATCTGGGCCATTGTTGGTTTTCCCTACCTAGGTCTGGAATGCAGGACATGGGTCCCATCCTCACTGCGCCACTGGAACCAAGCTACACCTGACTGAAGAGGCCCAATCAGGCTGACACCAGTCTGGGTTTTGCTTGTGTTCTGGTTCAGAGAGGACCTGGCTTGGCAGTTCGGACTGGACTGTTCCTATTGGACCAAGACTGATTGACATATGAGCAAGACTGATTTTCATATGGATGGGTCTAATCTTAGGTGGAATGAAGGGCAATATAATAATGGGTTGTAATGTTAACCCAAGCGATTCCCAGTGGTTTGACTTAATGCAAGCATTCATCCATCACCGTTTGTGTGTTGGATTTAATGCCCTATGTGGCTAAGGCTATGCCCAGATGTGGGTCCCTTGCTCACTAGGCCGTCGGAAGCAAGCTACACCCAACTAAAGAGGCCCAATCAGGCTGTATCCAGTCTTTGGATGCTTGTGTTTCGGTCCAGATAGGACCTGACTCAGCAATTCAGGTTGAACAAGGCCACAACTGATTTGCATATGGCTGGGTCTAATCTGAGTTGACATGATGGGCAAAAAAACAATGGTTTGGAATGCTACCCCAAGCAATTGCCAGTGGTTAGACTTATTACAAGCATTCCTCCCGTCATCTTTATTTGCATGATGTAATACCCTGAGTGTCTAAGGGTATGCCCAGATGTGGGTCCCTTGCTCAATGTGCCACTGGAACCAAGATACATGTTATAAAGAGGGTCATCGCCACAGGCAAATGTTGATTTATGAAGTTTATTGAGCATAAAGATCGGGCATGACTTTTCTCTCTGCTCTACAGCCGCTTTTTCCGCTTTGTTTCCCTCTTTTACATTTCTTTCATGCAGTACTCTGACTCTTCTACCAATTTTGCTATCTCTATGGCATCCTTTAGTGTTGGATTTTCACAGTCCAAAACCTTTCCTGCATCTTACAACTCCTACACCGCACTATAAGTTGGTCACGAATCATCTCATCAGCCATAGGGCCAAAACTGCCACCTTAGGGACAACTCCCTCAACCTAGAGACAAAATCGTCTAAGGACTCCCTTGTCCATTGAGGCTGGGTATAGAATTTGTGCCACCTCATCACTACATTTCTGTCTTTGGCAAACCTCACTTCCAGTTTCTTCCGTGCCTCCTCATATACATCTGAATCAGGTTGACCCTCCAACTCAGGTAAGTATCTAACAATCTGCTGTCCTTCTTTGCCCAAAGCATTCAACAACATTGTTCTCTTCCGGTTGGGACAAAAACCCAGGCCATCTAGTGCCTTCAGGTAATTATCAAAAACTTCCAACCATTCTTCCCACTCAGTTGGTGGATCACCGAAAACACATTCATTGTGAAGTGATAACATGATTAAAACAAAGAAAAGACCCATGGTATTTTACACACACAATTTTCTCAGTTATTGCATAAAATCAAATATCACGCAGTAAAAATGCTAATTTGTACAGTTTTAAATTAAATGAAATGTTATCAATCAGTAACAATATTAGCTGTGCACACCAGCTGGCTAGACAGCTTGTACACTCATTTTCGGGGCCTTTCTCTAATCTTCCCTTTTTTTTTTTTTAGTTTGAAAAGAGTTTATTTGTTAAGAAAATAAGACATAATACAGTAATCAAAGAATAATACATAAGTACAGAATAATACAGCTAAAATATCTGGGGAGAGGGGAAGGAGCAAAATAAAGAAAAGATAAGGGGATAGAAAGATAGAAAAAAGGGGAGGGGGTATAACATCCCTACTAGTCATTATATGTGAAAAACAACAGTTATACATAAACGTTCCTACTATATGGAATTATTCTATAACTATAAGGTAAAAATTAATTAAAACACCAGTATTTGTAATGTTGTAGGGATTCTGCACATACACAGAGCTATGCACAGGATAATAGGACCTCGGAGTATAGTGGTGAGCCAACCATACACCTTAGTACCCACAATCCCAATCCGACTAGCTTTAGCGTATCATTAGCAACGATGCTACCAATGATTAGACAACCCAGAACACCGTCTCTCTCTCTCAGGACTCGCGGGAGCAAGGACACCCTTTCATAACTCACTCATACCTGTCCACAACGTGCTTAATAAGAGACACAATATAGTTTAAAATGTGTATTTCAACTATCGTGCTCTAAGATACAGTACACGTGCCAGTACTATCAGCATAATGCATAAGAATAAAATAATAAGCATAGTTACAATTCCATAGAATACAAACGGGGAAAGCATTTCATAAAGCAGTGGTAATAGGGCTAAATGACCATACCACCCTCCCCGTGCTATTAACTAGTTTATTATAAAAATAGAAGACCTCTGGGCATTGTCAGGCGGACCCTCATACCTCAATATCTAGATGCAAGGTTTACATCATCAGACAAGCACAGCTCTTCTCTCTGGAAAGGTATTTCTCCAAGTGTGTCTAACAGTGAAAATCACCATATTAAAAGCACACGAATTTCTCCAGTGCAGCTGCATTCAGTGTTATGTCTAAGTGCGAGGGGCTGACCAGATCAGCAAGAACAAGGGACATTGTTTTTCGACCTTGTACATGATGTGCAGACGCAACCCAAAGGGAACAGGATGAAAGGTGAAAGGCAAACAGTCCTCAAATAGCCAGGCACAAGCAGAGGCAGGAAAAATAAAGGCACAAAGTAACATGCGCATAGAGGCATCATGGCAGCCAGGCCTAAGCTAACTTAGCATTGCAGACCATGAGTCCACAAACCACACGACACCCTCCCCTGGTCAGTCCATTGGTGAAGACATAGGACGAAGACAGAGTTCAAATAGAGGGAGAAGAACGTAATAGTTCACAACGAAGGACAACGAGTGGGACAGAGGAAAAAAAAAAAGAAAAACACACTTATAAAAAAAATCCAGTGAGGCAGGACGCTGAACGTGGAGGCCCCTTAATCAAAGAGAGTGTAAGTGCAGAAAAACGCCACACCTTCCAAGAGGACATCGTTGGAATCGCCAGAAAAAAGAGACGCCATCCAGTCCAATAAATCAAAACTGCATTCATGTTCCTCGCAAGAGGGAGCAGCGAACAGCATTGCGGGACAACTTGCGTGATACTCAATATAACTTTGTTGTAGGAGATTCTGAGCAGCCGCCCAGACATCCCATTGTGCCAAAATTCCAAGTGCAGCCGCACGCGCCATGTATCCAGCACCGGAACAGTCCCGTTCATGGGCCTCTAAGGGACCCACCAACTGGACAAAATCTGGGTGAGACAGAGACGTATTGGAGAGGCAATAATCCAAGGACCATGAGAAAGGACAGCGGATGAAGGACATCACAGGTTGCACGCAAGTGAAATACGCAAAGCGAAAAGAAAGTCTATAGGACACACCGAGCGTCGCCAATGGCAGGACGCCGAAGCCGGCGAGTATGCGCTCACGGAGCATCCGGAGTCGACCGTGGTCGAGGAGGGCCCCAGGAATTGCAGCCATTGCGTAGCAAACAGACCAAAAGCAATACACCAGCCGCTAAGGCGAGGATCAACGGAAAGCCGCCAAAGACGCTGGAAAAAATGGAGTGAATAAAAGCCGGTATTACACCAAATATAGTTTGAAAGGAGGTAACAAGGCCAGAGCCCACAACTTTAAAAAAGTGCACAAGACCTTCGGTGCGTGAAGCATTGAAAACACGGTGAATCAGTTCACCGAAATGTTGTGGGAGGTTTGTGTTCAAAAGGGCCTGTATTTCACTGTGGGTGCTCGCCACCTGGAGAATGAATGTCTCCCGGGCGGATGTGAGCATAACCTCCTGATTCAATAATAGCGCCTTTATTCTGCTCAATTTATTGAAATCTGCCTTCAAGGTCGGAATGGAAGGCCAAAGGGAACTATCTATGATGCCGTGCGGGGGAGGAAAAAGCACATTTTTGCAGCAGACAACCCTGTGGGAAACTGTTACAATATAGGGTATGCCGGCTAGCATGCCACAGCAGTCCTGATTATTTAGAAGGAGATAGCTACCATTTGCAAGCACAGTGAAAGTAGGAGATATAAAAGGAGCAGGAATGCCCTTTAAAACACAAGCAAGATTCGGAGCCGAAACATTACAAGCTCCGTGCAATTTAATGTGTTTGCAAACAAGGGAATGACCCACAGTAGAATCGCATGATTCCCCCGTGAGAAAAACTTCCTTCCCGTCCCTAAGACATTTATACATGAAAGGCAGGGACCAAAGTTCATGCAGGAAAGCACTTCCTAAAGGCTGAAAGCGGCCGACAGGATAATGTTTCATGCAGGAACTGAACTCAAATAAAGAAAAAGGCAAAGCGATAACACCGTGCACCAGCCACACAGCAGAATCTAATTCCGCAACAGAGAATGGTAAGGGCTCTATTTTTTCGATATGTAACAGAGTGTATGCTGCATCTTTCATGGACATGAACCGCTGTTTCTCAGTTAAATTAAAAGGTAAGAATAAGGCAGAGGTGTTCAAAAAGTGCCAAGGAACCTTACCCATTTTAAGAGTTTGCAAAGTCCATGCAAACTGCATCACTGAACGCAATTGATTTTGACCATGATATAACACAGAAACATCATCTTGTACAATATCAACAACAGAGGAAATAATATTCTCTAATGTGTAAATGCGGGAAGACAGGGTATTAATACTATTGTCAACAACAGCAAGCACCTTTTCTAGATTTGCTTGATCTATTTCCCGAAGACGGGAAGCAGCTTCAATTTGCGAAAGCTTCCAGAGTTCATTGTAAGTCTCATAAATGAATCTCTTTGGTCGAGGACCACGAGGCCCCAGAACAAAATCGGACAGATCAATGTTGCCTGATAGGAGGGATAAATGTTGTTTAACAGAATCTAAGGAAGAGTGCTGCAACCACTGTTTACACAATTTACCAACAGAATATGTTGTAACAGTACGAGAGTCAGAAAACCTGGGGTCCGGCCTATCCTGCTTGTAACCAGGATCCGTGTCAAGAAAACGCAGTTGGCAGGCATTAGCTGCTATGGGCCAAGCCAACCAGGGTGACTGAAAAAACGCAGAGACATTAAACGGATTGTTCTGAAACAAAGCTTTTAAATTTGTAAGGGACATATTGAAGTGCAAGCTTTCGTTGGGAGTGGAAGACAATACAGGAATGGATGGGGCATTTAGTTGTTTGGACGTAGCCAAACCCCAACATGTTGTTTGATAGATGGTTTGATTTAAAAATAAAATTTGGGCCGGGATGAGGCAAGCACGGTGCAAGGCTTCTGTGCCTTGCACCTGCCATGCTTTGGAGCCCCAGATTGACTTTAAGTCAATGGTGTCCCGCCAATGTTCATACCCACCCACAGCTAAGGCATTCAAAAAGGAACCCGAATACAGCAATTTGGTGTGGGTTAACATGATTTTCTGAGTGGACGAAGTGTTCAATTGAAAGTAATAGGACCCAGGGTTCGATCTATCAAAGTCGGTAAAATAAGTAAACTTATTTCTAAGAGTCGTCTGGGAGCTACCTGGCAAAGGGGTCGGACAATGTTCCCATTGGGTGTAATTAAAAGGACCCCGAAGGGTACTGGGTTTATGGAGAAAGTGGTTGCCCCAATGCTGGTAACAATATAAATCGGCATAACTCGCAGAATTTAAATACAGATCTTCAGCATTAAATGCAGCATAATATTTCAAATCAGAAAATAACGATTCAACGGCATGCACATCCCAATCGTCAGAATGAATATTACTTTTAACGACATCACCCATTGAAACTCAGAGGACATTTGGTACATTAATAATCTTGGTTGGTCCATGAATTTGGAAATTTACCGCATCCCATACGATGCCATCAGCGACTGGAAAAGCTGAAATGTTCACAAATGTGTGGTCACGCTTCATGATGTGAGATGAAGAATGCGGAGCCAAAGTTCCAGCTACACAGTTCACAGCAGAGCGTTCTGGTAAATAGTGACCATTGATGAGTAGAAAAAAAACTGTCACAAAGCCAATGGACATGAACAGAAAAATCAGAAATAGTACCAACCAGATGTATGTCCATGGTGGGATTAAAAATTGTCTCTGAACCAGGATACAAAAATACTGAATCTGGACGGGATAAGTGCTGAGGTGGAATCCGAGTCAAAGGAATAGCGTGTTGGGCTCAGTGGCGTTGTTGGTAGATGAGCCACGGACTCGGTGGCGGGGTAGGTATACTCGGTCTCCTCGTTGCAGGGGGAATCCGGGTAGTCGAGCAGGCGATCAGGCAAATCTACCATCTCAATGGCAACATCAGTGACCGTTCGGGCTGGAAGGCCACAAACATTTGTCCTGGAAATGACTGGACAAGAGACCGCTGGTGTTACACTATTCAGGAACGGCCAGATGTTGTAGCTTGACATTTTCCACTGAGATGTGTCTGTTTTCCTTGCGACCAGGAAGCGGTGGTAAGATAACGGTACGAGTACCCTTCAAGCCAAGGACTGGAACCGGTGCACGATAAGAGGGGCCAAATTCTTTTTTGTTCTCCACCTTTTCTCGGACCAGGTCTCCAACTTTCGGAAGCCAGCCGGCAACCGGAATCTTCAGCGCAGCGTCTGTGGCTGAAGGTAAATGTTCGATTGCTAGTTTGTCTCGGGCTTCTTGTAAGTCCTGTAACATAGTAGAATGGTTATCTACATCAAAGATTGCGGATTGCGCCGCCATGTCTAGACCATCAAGGTCAGGCACAAACATTCGTATGCCAAAGAGCATTTCGTATGGGGTCCGCCCACCCAGAGGTCTTCTAGGGAGATTATTAAGTGCACGTTGTACGGTATACAAGTGGGCCAGCCAGTTCCTGCCAGTACCTAAGACTCTAGCTGTCAAGGATTGCTTTAAGTCACGGTTCATTCGTTCAACAATCGAATTGCCCTCAGGCCGATATGGAGACGAAAATTTCACCCGCACCCCTAGTGACCCCATTGCGTCCTTGTAGGCCTTAGAGGTGAACGCTGGACCTTGGTCAGAATGGAAGGTGCCACAGGCAAAAATTCCCACAAAGACACGCAAATCCCTGATGACATTTCGAGCATCAGCACTCCGTTGTGGCCAGACCCAGATGAAACGTGTGCACGAATCCACTGCAACCAAGATGTACTTATATGCAGTGTCAGAAGAAAAAAGACCGCAGTGATCCAGGTAAACACACCCAAAAGGTCTGTTAGATATGCAGAGCGGTGTCTGAGGTGGCCGTGTAACCGTAGAAGGCTTAATTTGCTGACAAACGTCACAAGAAAGCACATAAGTACGGGTCTGTTTATATAAACCACGCCACCAGTAACGCTGCTGCAAGATGGAAAATGTCGCTGACACGCCAGCATGGGCCGAAGCCATGCCTTCGTGTGCGGCAGTTATCAAGGAAAGTCTGCGGTCCGAGTTGGGAATCAGCCGATCACCAACGTCTGGAATTCTTACGTAAGGAGCCTGTTCGGGACCTAAGAGATAAGAGTATTTGGAAGGGAAACCCCGTGGGTAATTAGCACCTTCCTTTGTCGCAGCAATAGCTGCCAAAATATCATTATCAATTGTAGTCATGGATCTTGTAACTGCTGCTACTGAGTACGTGGCTACTGCTGATTTGGCAGCTTCATCTGCCAAACCGTTACCGACAGCGTGTGCGCAGACACGCTGGTGGTCAAGAGTGTGAATCACCTGTGTGAGAGGCAGACGTTGTTTCAGATCTGCCACTCGAACCCAAAGCATCTTATGCTTAATTGTACTGCCTTTAGCATCTCTATAGTCATTTTGTGACCAAAAGAATAGATTGTCATTGAAAGACTGAACACAGTAGTAAGAATCGCATACAATAAGGGTAGTCACGTCTGGATTAGCGAACTCAAGTGCAAGCACCAAAGCGCGCAGCTCGGCCAATTGTGCAGTACTGTCTCCTAGTGCCTGAGTGTGTACTACAGTCTGTTTGAACTCACCGTTCACCATAGTACCCGCAACAATAGCACATGCTGCTGAATAAGCATGCTTGGAACCCGTGGCCGGTTGTGCCGAACCATCGGTATAGATAATACATTCGTACTCCTCAAGCGGTAGCAAAGACAGAGGAGGAGGATGAACAAATTCATAATGTAATAACTCCTGTGTCTGAAGTGAAGAATCAAAGATAAACGTGACATCCGGAGATGTCAGAGATGTAGCCCATTGTATCCAACGGGGGTGCAAAGCCTTAGAGTTCGGTACACTTGCTTTCGTCACTGCCTCAAGGGCAGGATATGGTGTTACCACCAAAATGCGTTTTCCCTGTGCCAGTGCGCGTTCCTTTGGAATCGCCATTTGCACTGCAGTCAAAACTTTCTCCACAGAGGAAAAGCGCATTTCTGCAGAAGTGTAAAGATGTGACTTGTATGCAATCGGTACTGTGTCACCTTCGTTAAAGGTTAAGTAAGTGAAACCCACTGCCCCTGGAACAATTCTAATCACCAGGTTTGTGTGGTTGTCACGCGTCGACAAGAATTTAGATTCAAGTAGATCAGACTGCAAAGACTGCAGTATAGAGGAATGCTCGGGAAGCCAGCATGACTTCGAAAAGTTAGGTTGTATCAAGGCATAAAGAGGCTTGATACGCTGGGCATATTCGGGAATATATGTACGCCCGAAATTTAGAAAACCCAGCAAAGACTGAAGCTTCTTCAGAGTGGTTGGAGGGCACAAGAGTGCACATTTCTCCAAGAAATGGGGTGCTAAGCCCTTACCTTCATTGTTGAGCTCATAGCCCAGAAACAAAACGGTAAATTCAGCAATGTGAGATTTGGCAAAATTAAATTTGTATCCTAAGACCGCAAATTCAAGAATAATGCGGTCCACTCGGGAAAGATGCGGCCATAACTCGTCGTCTGTCGTCTGTCAGATAGATATCGTCGACGTACGAACACGCATCTGGGTCTATGTTGTTCAACAAAGAGACAACACGGGCGGCGAATACACCAGGACTGTTTTTGTAGCCCATGGGTAAACGCCGGAATTTGATTTGTTTACCACCGGAAGTGAAAGCGCTCCATTGGCTACACTCCGGGGCTAAGTTGTGCGTGTAAAATCCATTGGATAGGTCAAGTGTCGTTTTATATTTTTTACGAACAAGACTGTCTACAAGCGCAGAACTATGGGTATTTTGCACCGCAAAGGTCCGACAATGAGAGTTCAAATGCTGGTAATCCAATACTAGGCGGTATGATCCATCGGGTTTAGAAACCACGAAAAGGGGATTATTCATAGGTGACACGCATGTTTCAATTACTCCTTGATATTCTAACTGTGTCAGAATTTCGGAAACGGGACCTTTAGCTTCCCGCTTGATGGGATATTGGGGTTGTGGCTGTGGCAGCGACCGCAAAGGAATATCATTGGGGGAGAGTCTTCATCCCAGCCCACGTGGTTGCGGTATAACGCCGGAGCCAGGGACACAGCCCACTCAGCTGCGAGAGCCTCCGCTTTGTCCTTGGGGACATGACGAGAAAAGCTCGGAAGGATTACCTCCTCCCCTCTACGTGCAGAAAGTACGAATGGGGGCGGCCAATCCGCCTCAGCTAACAAAATGTCGTAAGAAGAGGTCAGATTCTCCAAAAAAATCCCTTTAATAACACGCTGTAAGTCACCCTCAATTTGAATAACAATATTATATAGTCTGTCAGGGGGTGCCACTCTGGTGTCTGCTGTCTCAACAGTAACGAATGTATCAGTTGCTGTCGCCTCCACATGAGGACGTAGTGCCTCCCGCACTATGGTAACTTCCGCGGCGCTGTCTAGGAGCGTCACTGCCCACGTCCAATTCAGGAGTCTCGTTCTCACCGTCTGTGGCATATCTCGCTGTTACAGCTGCAACTTTTTTCTTCTGAAACTGTGGGCGAGAACGTTGACATTCTTCTGGCTTCCCTCGGACTTGTTGTCGAGGTTGGTCTCGTCCCTGTGGAGCCTCTCGACCCCTGCCTCTATCCTGGCGATCTCCTCCACCTGAAAAAATAACAAAAGGAGGGAGTGAAGAGGTCTACAGATAGAATCTACCTCCTGTACAACTTTTTATAAACAATGTGATTCTACCCTGTGTAGTAACCAGTGAATTATTTTTTAAATTTTCTTCGTGATTCTGAAAAAAGGGGTGTGTTTTGCTGATCCTTGAGATGTCAGGGAAAGGCACTACGTGTTTTTAAAATACCCCTCACACACTACGAATCCCATAGTGTCTTCCCGTCCCTCTACGGGTCGGGGCGTGCTGCAACCTACGAATACGCGGGAGCACTTGGTGTTTATGAAAATAGGCTATGTGTAGTGTAGGAGTGAGAGTGGTAGGGTCAGTGAAAGGTACAAAAAAGGGTGTTTAAAAATTCCCTGGCTAGTGGAAAAAAACAAATTTTTATTCACTTCCCTAGCTGGAAACACTAAAAATGGGGTTGTGTAGGGGGTGTACCCTAATGTGATACCCCTACTGGGTCAACATGTTTTGTAAGCAGTCCCCACTGCTTTACTCATCAGGACCTAGTATGATCCCTACTGCACTCAAAATATAATATTTTTTATATATGTAGTATGCCTATCTTTCAAAAGTCAGTCTGCAAAATTAAGCCAGACTGAAAAAATAGGGGGTGAATGGCCCCTAGTAGTAAAATAACCAAATTGGTATCTGAAATGATAAGAAACATAAAATAAACAACCTGAATAATCGTTTTCTCAACACATCACTATAATGTGGAATCACACCATTTGGTCAAAATTTGTGATATATTATTTGTGTGATATATTTTTCTGAGGCAAAGCACTGCTTTTCTGATATATTTTTCTTGGGCAAAGCACTGTTTTCATACCATAGTTAGCGATGGTGCTGCCCACTTTTAGGTGAACTTGATATTTGGTTCGTTGGAACTTATACACTCAAAGTGAAACAAAAACACAGATCACACACACTGTCATACATACGTTCTCACTCTATGCTGTCTGAGGGCGCTGTTAAGGATGTCATGACTCACACATCCTGATGTGCAGACATGCCGACTAACGTGTGTTGCTCATAGCTAGGTAATCAAAAATGAAAAAAAATTTATAATTTAAAAGTAATGATGTACATACACTATTTAGAACGATTGTCAGGCATCATGAGCTTGCACTGAAGGGGAGGTTGCCTTGGATTAATCACTGTGGGTAAAGTAAGAAATCGTATAGCATTAAGGTTGACTGATCTCGCCGTGCGTATAATGCAAAATAGTTAAATAGTTAGGACATGGATTGCAGAGCCGGGATTTAAAGACTTGGCTCGAGTCTTACTTACATGAAATAGGATATTCCCTCTCCTTTCAATACCTCCGTGCTGCTCCGTGGTTTGCTGTGGAAGCGTTTGAACTCGGTATTTATCCGATGCTAATTACAGAAAAAGACCGCGAACTGGCTTGTTACTGGGCACTAGAGCGTTACCTGTACCTAAAATGGCGGCTCACATTGTGCTAATAAAATGGTAAAAAAAGCACCACTTCCTGGGTTTGAAGTGCAGTGTCCGATAGATTAAGGAAATGGATTGTTAGAGTTAATGCAAACCAGTGCTTTTTCTTAGATAGTCGCTGTATTGAGGCGTGGTTTGTAAAGGAAATAATTTTAATAATCATAGGACTGGCTTTTCTTGCAGTGTGATTAGGCATCAGTAGTGGGCCGGATTTGCTCGAAAACTAGAGCGTGAAATCCAGGATGGCCGCTCTTATTGTGCCAAAGCCTTGCCAAAAAATGCACTACTTCCTGGATGTGGTCGATTCTCAGGATGCTTGGAAGAAGAAGATCTGTGCTGCAGAGTGAGCAGTGATTAGATTAGTACTATTTGAAAATGAAAATTCAACATAAAAAATTAAAAAAATTACAGAAATAATAATAGGACCGGCTTTTTTTGCAGTGTGATTAGGCATCAGTAGTGGGCCGGTTTCGCTCAAAAACTAGAACGTGAATTCCAAGATGGCCGCTCTTATTGTGCCAAAGCCTTGCCAAAAAATGCACTACTTCCTGGATGGGATCGATTCTCAGGATGCTTGAAAGTAGATCTGTGCTGCATAGTGAGCAGTGATTGGAATAGTACTATTTGAAAATGAAAATTAAAAATTTTAAATTACAAATTGCAAAGGAAGTTCTGGGATAATTTCCTAAAAGCAAAAAATCGTACAATAAGATGAGGCAAAAAGATGAAGGGGGCGATAGTCATACAATCAGCTGATCAATACGACCGTGAATGTAGACGCCTCCTCCAAGATCAGCGTAACTACGAAATTCTGAACCAAGATCCAACAGACCGGATAAAGATAAAAATAATGAGCATGGTAGAAGAAGCTATAGCTCATGGATGGATGACAAAAAAAGAGGGCGACTTTTTGATCCAGGACTCTCCCATAACACCTTACCTATATACCATTCCAAAAATACATAAGAGTCTAGAAAACCCTCCAGGTCGTCCTATTGTGTCCGGTATAGGATCTATTTTAGAGCCAGTCTCTAAATTCGCAGACGCATACTTAAGACCCATGGTGCAAAAAACATCTACTTATCTAAGAGACACTAAAGATGTCTTGGTACTACTAGAAAATCTCCCATTTGACCCGCAACACCAACTTCTGATTAGTTGTGATGTTGAAAGCTTGTACACCAGCCTCCCCCACAATGCAACTTTAAACATCATTGAAGAGGTTCTTTTCAATACAGACTGGGAATACCAAACAACCAGAAATGTCATTATGGAATGCTGTAACCTTGCACTAAAAGAGAACTTCTGTGAGTATAACAACACCTTATATCTCCAGAAGCATGGGACCAGCATGGGGGGCACTTTTGCTCCCAGCATAGCTGGTCTCTACGTACACCATCTAGAGACAACAAAAATTTTACACCCAGATAATCCCTTTTACAACTACATCAACACCTGGAAGAGATATATTGATGATATATTGATTATCTGGGATGGAGATGAGGTGACAGCCAAACGCTTCATCACTTGGCTCAACTACCAGGATGATTTCCTAAACTTCACCAGTACCATTTCAAAACAAGAACTGGTCTTCCTAGATTTGAACATATCACCTAAAGATGGAAGACTGATGACCACAACGCATTTCAAAACAACATCAAAAAACTGTCTTTTGATGTACCAAAGCTTCCACCCGAAACATCTTCGGGATAACCTCCCTTACGGGCAATTTTTACGTCTTAGACGAAATTGCACAGAAGTCACCAATTTCAAAATGCAATCAGAAGATTTGAAAAAGAAACTAGAAATACGCCAATACCTCAAAAGGGTAATAGATCAAGCCTACAAAAGGGCACGTAACAACTGCAGAGAGAGTCTTCTAGAACCTGCCCCCCCTAAATCTGAGGAAAACGACCATTTTGTATTACAACATATAACACTAATTCCAATCAGGTGACCAAAATCGTCAACAGACACTGGAAGATCCTAAACAGCGGTGGATTGAATCTCCCTAAACCTATTTTTTCCCATAGGAGAGGGAAAAGTATCCGTGATATGATTGTACACACGAGACCCAAAAAGAATGAACCCACTGGACAATCGACAGCAATGGCAAGCATACATGGACACCACCCATGTGGAAAATGCAAGGTTTGCCAACTTACAAGAAAAAGTAAAGAAATAATCTTCCTCAATGGCACCAAATGGGAACAGAGAAAATTTACGACCTGCAATAGTAGCAACGTGGTATACCTCATTACTTGTCCGTGCCTATTAGAATATGTAGGAATGACAACTCGACCAGTGAAAACGAGAATAGGAGAACATAAAAGCAATATCAAGTGCAAGAAAAGCACGACCAAAATGGCATCTCACTTCCTGGAAAAAGGCCACACCCCAGACGATATCTCTTGGACAGTAATCGAACAGGTCGTCAATGAGAGGTACCTTTTCGAAAAAGAGCAGAGATGGGTATTCCGTTTGAAAACAAATGTAAAAGGTCTAAATGATGAAATCCCATGGGGCCAATTATGAAGATAACCAGATTGTCAGAAAAAACGAAGTTGCTCACTTTTGCATACAGACCCCTGCTTTTCTTTTTCATACAGACCCCTGATTTTCTTTTCCAACAACTGAGGACTTTGGGGCGAGCAATGGTCACATCTGCCATTTAAAACATTTATAAAATTCATTTGTTCACATTTAGATGCAGAATATCATTATGGTTTCACAAGTACAGTTAAGCCCTTTACACAAGCATAGCCTTAAGAGTGGAGAAAAAACTAGCAGATAATTTGGCCGTATTGCAGAGAGCCTTCACCTTTTTGCCTCATCTTATTGTACGATTTTTTGCTTTTAGGAAATTATCCCAGAACTTCCTTTTGCAATTTGTAATTTTTAATTTTCATTTTCAAATAGTACTATTCCAGTCACTGCTCACTATGCAGCACAGATCTACTTTCAAGCATCCTGAGAATCGATCCCATCCAGGAAGTAGTGCATTTTTTGGCAAGGGTTTGGCACAATAAGAGCGGCCATCTTGGAATTCACGTTCTAGTTTTTGAGCGAAACCGGCCCACTACTGATGCCTAATCACACTGCAAGAAAAGCCGGTCCTATTATTATTTCTGTTATTTTTTTTTTTTTTTATGTTGAATTTTCATTTTCAAATAGTACTAATCTAATCACTGCTCACTCTGCAGCACAGATCTTCTTCTTCCAAGCATCCTGAGAATCGACCATCCACTGCAAGAAAAGCCAGTCCTATGATTATTAAAATTATTTCCTTTACAAACCACGCCTCAATACAGCGACTATCTAAGAAAAAGCACTGGTTTGCATTAACTCTAACAATCCATTTCCTTAATCTATCGGACACTGCACTTCAAACCCAGGAAGTGGTGCTTTTTTTACCATCTTATTAGCACAATGTGAGCCGCCATTTTAGGTACAGGTAACGCTCTTGTGCCCAGTAACAAGCCAGTTCGCGGTCTTTTTCTGTAATTAGCATCGGATAAATACCGAGTTCAAACGCTTCCACAGCAAACCACGGAGCAGCACGGAGGTATTGAAAGGAGAGGGAATATCCTATTTCATGTAAGTAAGACTCGAGCCAAGTCTTTAAATCCCGGCTCTGCAATCCATGTCCTAACTATTTAACTATTTTGCATTATACGCACGGCGAGATCAGTCAACCTTAATGCTATACGATTTCTTACTTTACCCACAGTGATTAATCCAAGGCAACCTCCCCTTCAGTGCAAGCTCATGATGCCTGACAATCGTTCTAAATAGTGTATGTACATCATTACTTTTAAATGATAAAAAAAAAATCATTTTTGATTTCCTAGCTATGAGCAACACACGTTAGTCGGCATGTCTGCACATCAGGATGTGTGAGTCATGACATCCTTAACAGCGCCCTCAGACAGCATAGAGTGAGAACGTATGTATGACAGTGTGTGTGATCTGTGTTTTTGTTTCACTTTGAGTGTATAAGTTCCAACAAACCAAATATCAAGTTCACCTAAAAGTGGGCGGCACCATCGCTAACTATGGTATGAAAACAGTGCTTTGCCCATGAAAAATATATCAGAAAAGCAGTGCTTTGCCTCAGAAAAATATATCACACAAATAATATATCACGAATTTTGACCAAATGGTGTGATTCCACATTATGGTGATGTGTTGAGAAAACGATTATTCAGGTTGTTTATTTTATGTTTCTTATCATTTCAGACACCAATTTGGTTATTTTACTACTAGGGGCCATTCACCCCCTATTTTTTCAGTCTGGCTTATTTTTGCAGACTGACTTTTGAAAGATAGGCATACTACATATATAAAAAATATTATATTTTGAGTGCAGTAGGGATCATACTAGGTCCTGATGAGTAAAGCAGTGGGGACTGCTTACGAAACATGTTGACCCAGTAGGGGGTATCACATTAGGGTACACCCCTACACAACCCCATTTTTAGTGTTTCCAGCTAGGGAAGTGAATAAAAATGTGTTTTTTTCCACTAGCCAGGAAATTTTTAAACCCCCTTTTTTGTATCTTTCACTAACCCTACCACTCTCACTCCTACACTACACATAGCCTATTTTCATAAACACCAAGTGCTCCCGCGTATTTGTAGGTTGCAGCACACCCCGCCCCGTAGAGGGACGGGACGACCCCTATGATGAAGCATGACACTATGGGATTCGTAGTGTGTGAGGGGTATTTTAAAAACACGTAGTGCCTTTCCCTGACATCTCAAGGATCAGCAAAACACACCCCTTTTTTCAGAATCACTAAGAAAATTTAAAAAATAATTCACTGATCTCCTCCACCTGTCTGGGAGGTCGACGGTGCCTGTGGAGAACGAGGAGAACGCGGATCAGGGACTTGAAATTTATCTGGAGATTTTATTCTCGCTCTATCGCGCAAATCATATGTGCGTTCAGAAGATACGGAAACCGGGGATGCGCCTCGCGACCCTGGCTTCTTCTGTTGCTTACCCTGTTTTTTCAACATCCAGCTCTTTTTAGTAAAGAACGGTTTCTCATCTTTCTCAGATTGAGTTTTTGGTTGTGGTTGTGATTGAGTTTGCGTTTTAGCAAAAGGCTTGACTCCCAGGCTATTGCGGCCAATGGTTTTGTAAGCCTGTGCAATAATTTTCGGTAATTTGCGCGGCTTGTCCGGTTCTGGGATCAAAGCCAAAGCATTAGCTACTTGAAAGTTAACTGCATCGCCCTTGACATTCGCAAGGATCAAATCAGCCACTACATCGAACACTCCCACATGTCTCATCCCTAATTCCACAGCCGCTTCAGGGCCATGCTCGTCCTGCACTTGTTTAATTACAGAGGGGAGAACTGTCATGGAAGGAGTGCCGAAGGAGTTGTTGCATTCTGCCAACTCGGGGATCAAGTCTTTTGGCAAACTAATCGTAAATATCCTGTGTTTTTCCACAGGAGAAGTATTCGGAAAAACTGCCTCCAGCTGGTCAAATTTCTCTGCAAGCCAATAAGGTAAATCGTCCTTATTTTGTGAGTGCTTGCCCATCACCGAATTAACCATGACGGGACTTATGGTTACACCGCCCGGTCCAGCTGGATGCGCTGCAACACCAGGCGGGGCTGCCTGGATATTGCCTGTAACATACTGTACTAAAGCTCTATGCACACGTATTAAAGACGAATGCAAATTACGCAGGTCAGCGACTGGAAGCGTCATATAACGCGGATGTGGGGTATACCCGGCCAAAACAGGCCAAGTGGCCCCTTCAATCGATAAGGGGCCTAAACGAACCGAGGTAATCGGTTGGGGGAGGGCGCCATCAAACCAAACACGGTGTTGCCATGCCGTGAGCGGTACTTCAAGATTCCTATAAGGCCTATAGACATTAGGAAGTGCGGTGGCTGTATATTCATGGAACAAAGTATCAGTCCCATCCATCGCCGGAAAGGTGATCCAAGAGTAAAATACCTCAAAGTGGTAAGCAGGATCCGCTTGTACCACAAAGATCAGATCGACACCCGCGTCAGGCACTCCATACGCTGTCAAATGAGCTTTGAGCGCTGCGCGGCTATGTGCCGCAATTTGGACAGCCATTTAAGGCTAAAAAGTATTTGACAACCTAGTAGGAGGCATCACAATATAGGGTTTTATTTAAACACCTTTTAACAACTTCAAGCTTGAAAGAACCTATAAAAACATCAATATAGGAGGTATCGCCCTCACACACGCCTCCGGAAGCGTCTGCAAAGGGTGTTGTGGACAAGCACAAGTACTACTCAAGCGTCTCGCAGATAAGCAGCCCACTTCGTTGGTGGCGCCATGTTGTAGGGATTCTGCACATACACAGAGCTATGCACAGGATAATAGGACCTCGGAGTATAGTGGTGAGCCAACCATACACCTTAGTACCCACAATCCCAATCCGACTAGCTTTAGCGTCTCATTAGCAACGATGCTACCAATGATTAGACAACCCAGAACACGGTCTCTCTCTCTCAGGACTCGCGGGAGCAAGGACACCCTTTCATAACTCACTCATACCTGTCCACAACGTGCGTAATAAGAGACACGGTATAGTTTAAAATGTGTATTTCAACTATCATGCTCTAAGATACAGTACACGTGCCAGTACTATCAGCATAATGCATAAGAATAAAATAATAAGCATAGTTACAATTCCATAGAATACAAACGGGGAAAGCATTTCATAAAGCAGTGGATATAGGGCTAAATGACCATACCACCCTCCCGTGCTATTAACTAGTTTATTATAAAAATAGAAGACCTCTGGGCATTGTCAGGCAGACCCTCATACCTCAATATCTAGATGCAAGGTTTACATCATCAGACAAGCACAGCTCTTCTCTCTGGAAAGGTATTTCTCCAAGTGTGTCTAACAGTGAAAATCCCCATATTAAAAGCACACGAATTTCTCCAGTGCAGCTGCATTCAGTGTTATGTCTAAGTGCGAGGGGCTGACCAGATCAGCAAGAACAAGGGACATTGTTTTTTGACCTTGTACATGATGTGCAGACGCAACCCAAAGGGAACAGGATGAAAGGTGAAAGGCAAACAGTCCTCAAATAGCCAGGCACAAGCAGACGCAGGAAAAACAAAGGCACAAAGAAACGTGCGCATAGAGGCATCATGGCAGCCAGGCCTAAGCTAACTTAGCATTGCAGACCATGAGTCCACAAACCACACGACAGTAAAATCAAGGGGGTTTGGGTACTTCTTCAATGCAGGGGTTATGTGAAAATAGCTTTTTAGCTGAGACATTTAAGGACTCAGTAACAGGCAACCAAAGTATCTCTCGCTTAATAGCAAGCGTGGTTGGGTGCACATAGGCTCTATCCAACCTATGGTTGTAGCAAATTTCATACCACCATGCTTGAAAGGATACCGCAGAGGTATCTTTCCATGACTTAGTGATCTGCTGAAATGCAACAGCTATGAGCAAATCAATAATACGAAAATTAGCAATAGAAGAGGACCAAACTTCGGAGATGCTACCTAGAAAAATGTGTGAAAAAGAGAAAGGGATATGGGAGTGACAAATAGTATTAATTTGTCGCCAAACTTGGGTCCAAAAAGTATGAATTGCTGGGCAGTCAAAAAGCATATGTTTGAGGTCTGCTAATGGGGCGTTACATGACCAACAAGTAGAAGGGATGCCAGGATCAATCTTATGTAATTTAGCTGGAGTGATTAGGAGTCTATTATAAATAAAGAATAAAGTTTGAGTAGTGTTTGCTGCTCTAGAAGACTTTCTTACTTTAGTCCAGATTTTATTTCATATCGGAATAGGAAAGGATTCACCCAAATCAGATTCCCAACTACATTCCACGTCAGATTTATCACGAGAAATAGGAATACCCATTAACTTTTTGTATATTAGAGAAGCAGAAGGGGAGTTATTTAAAAATGATGTAGTAATAGGAGTTGAGGGGGTAAGAGCATGAGAGGAGATTAAAGAATTATAAGAAACTTGGGCAGCTACTGTTAAAGGTATATAATTAGAATGATATGAAGAGGGAAGAGAAAAATGGGACTGTAATACTGAAAGGGGTATACAGATACCATCTTGAAAAAGTTGATGAGTCCATTTTAGACCATAAGTTGACCAATCTTTCCAGAAAATATACCTATTGTTAAGTTTAATATGTTTATTATACCAAATTGATGAATTTAAAAATTGTGTACGTTCATCTAGAACAGATGAGAAAAGTGGTTGGAAGATGTTACGAGCATTTTTAAGGATAGGGAAAGATAGTGATAAGGGTACATGGGAAAGAGAAATATATTCTACAAAGGAAAAAGGATGAAAAAAGGATGTTTCAATGTCTACCCACAATGGGCAAAGATTAGAATCAGTTCCACTTTCGGACAATAAAAAGGAGGAATGTTTAAGAAAAAATGAGGTGTGGTAGGAATAAAAATCTGGAAAATGAATGCCCCCCCATGTGTTTAGGCTTTTTAAGTTTACAGAGAGACATCCTAGGTTGTTTATTATGCCATAAAAATTTTGAAAGAATATTATATACAGTTTTATAGAAAGACTTAGGGATATTTATGGGAATATTGGATTGATAGAACAATATCACCGGAACAAGCATCATTTTTATAGTCTAATCTGCCCCATCAGGATAAAAATAAGGGGTGCCGACGTGATGTGGAAGCGGTTAAAGATGTTTGTAGTTCTTTTAGGTTTAAAGCAACAGTATCTTTAATAGAGGGAGTAAACCATCTTCCAAGATATTTAATTTTAACTGGGTTCCAATGAAAAGAAGAAGATAAGAAATCAGCATGAAAACAGAGCTTGTTTAGTGGAAGGATCTCACATTTGTCGGCATTGAGTTTATAACCTGAAACGAGAGCAAAATCAGTCACCTCTGATAAAAATGCTGGTAGGGAGGATTGCGGGTTTGAAATAAATAATAAAATGTCATCCGCATATACTGAGAGTTTTAACTGGTTAATTCCATAAGAGAAACCTGCAATGTTTGTGTTCGACCGAATTTTTATTAAAAAAGGCTCTAGGGAAAGGATAAATAAAAGTGGAGATAATGGGCAACCTTGCCGAACTCCTCGATGAAGAGGAAAAGAAGGGGATACAAGACCATTAGCTAAAATAAAGGACCTGGGGGGAGGAACAGAGTAAAGAGACATAATTGATGAATTTTGGGCCAAAACCAAACCAAGCAAGTGTTGAGAAAATGAAAGACCAACTGACTCTATCGAAAGCTTTTTCGGCGTCTAGTGAAATTGCTGTTAACGATTTTTTATATGATTTAGATTTACTTAGGACATTAAAAAACAATCTAGTATTATCAGATAAGTGACGTCCCTTAATGAAACCACATTGTTCCTTTCCAATCAACTGGGGCAAAAAGAATCCAAACGAAGGGCAAGGATTTTTGCAAATATTTTATAATCTAAATTAATTAAAGAAATGGGCCTGTAATTTTTACAGAATGTGTGGTCTTTGTTTTCTTTTGGGAGAAGGCAAATCAACGCTTCCTGAAATGATCCTTCTGATTTTTGAGTAGAAATAAAATATGCAAATAATTGATGTAATTTGGGAAGAAGGAGTAGGGAAAAGTGTGAGTAGAATTCAATGGTAAAACCATCAGGACCAGGGGCTTTCCCTTTTTAATAGCTTGAATAGCAGTAAGGATGTCACTAATGTGAATATCATCTTCCAAGGAAGAGAAATCTACATTAAGAGAAGAGGGTGGAGGAATGGAGGATAAATATTGAACAATATCAGACTGTTGAGAAGGAGATTCAGGAGTATAGAGCTTTTGATAAAAGTTTGTAAATTCTAAAAGAATATCCTCGTTTTTATGAACTGTAGTATTGGTTGAAGTTAAAATGGATTCAATTTTAGTGCTTTCTTTTTTAATCTTGAGATAATTGGCAAGAAGATTACTAGTTTTATTTTGTGCACTATAATATTTAGCACAAGATTTAAGTAAATATAAGTTAGCAGATTCAGTTGAAAGTTTATTCAAAGTAAATTTGGCCTTGATAAGTTCATTCAAGTCAGATTGGGTTTTTGTAGAGTAATAGGAATGCTCCAATTGCTTAATACGTGAACTAAGCAATTGTATGGTTTGGGAGGATGCTCTCCGTTTCTGAGCTACAAATGAAATAATGAAGTCCCTTGAAGCAGCTTTAAAGGTGTCCCAGATAAGTTGAGGAGAGGTATGGGGAGATTCATTTTCTATAAAGAAAGTGTCTGCAAATTTCTGAAGAGCGGGTGTAAATTTAGGGTCTAATAGAAGGGAATTATTAAATCTCCACCTCCTAGTTCCTTCAATGGGAGGGAGTAGGTCTAAATCCAAGGATATAGGAGCATGGTCAGAAATTAACATAGATCCTATGTCTGAATGGGAAATATGTTGAGTAAGGGCTTTAGAAATAAATAAATAGTCTATACGGGATTGTGAGGAGTGAACCGGTGAGAAATAAGTACATTCTTGGAGAGTGGGGTGACATAGTCTCCAAGCATCAACAAGGGATCTTTGAGCTATAGCAGAAGTAAATTGAGTGTTTATGGAGGAGGGGATAAATTTAGATTTAGAGCATCTATCTATGAAGGGATCCACAACCATATTACAATCTCCACCCAATATTAAATAATCATCAGTATATACCATCAATTTAGATAGAATCTGAGGCCAAAAGAGCTTATCGGAAGTGGTGGGTGCATATAAATTAAAAATAGTCAGAGGAATTTTATTAACTAGCAACGAAACTGAAACCCATCTACCTTCAGAATCTGCATCTTGATGTATAAGTTGAATATCTAAACGCTTATGGCAAAGGATAGCTACACCATTACGTTTGCCCGAACCCGGTGATGCGTAAACATGACACACCCATTGGCGTTGAAGTTTGGCAATTTCTTTACTTGTTACATGAATTTCTTGTAATAAAACGATATCTCCTTTTAACCCAGATATATGTGATAAAACCCGTTGACGTTTTATGGGGGAACCCAAACCTTTAACATTCCAGGATATAACTTTTAACAACATCTATATAAGCAAAACATTTAAGGAAGCTTAATATGAACTACAAATAGTAAAATACAATAATGCAACATAAGTAAATTTTCCAATAAGAAGAACCCAAGAAGAAAAGCATTATGCATAAATAAAAGAGAAATGAAGTAGGAAAGATTATTATAGCAAAACAAAAAATGAGCAATAATGGAAAGAAAAAAGAAAGGACAGTGAGAGGAGTAGAGAGGAAGAAATGGATGTGAAGAGAAAATTAGAATCTGTATGAAAAGATGAGAAAACAAAGCAAATAAGGAAGAAAGGATAGAAGAAATACGTTGGAAAAGAGCAATACAAAAAGAGAATGATAGAAAAACAAAAAAAATCCGTATTTAAATGTAAATCCGTATTTGTAAAGCGCGAACTACTCACCCTTACGGGTCTCAAGGCGCTGGGGGCCGTTGTGGAAATTAAGTGAGCTATTGCCCAGAGTCACATGGTGCTGAGCAGAGCTGCCATCGGAGCCCGGGATCGAACCGTGAGCCCTGTGCTCCGAAGTCAGCTGCCCTGGCCGCTGCACCACACCTCTCCAAAGAAAGACAAAAAGACATACCACGAACATATAATGAACATGGGAGTGGTGGAGCCACACAAGGAAGACGGCACGATCAAGCGGGAAACTCCAGGACGAAGACAAGAAAGGGAGACATCCTCCAGGCGGGAAAAGGGGCCCATATAGTAGAGGACCACGATAAACCGCACCTGACAGTAGAAAAGAAATTGATTATAAGAAGTACAACAAAAGACAATAAGAACAAAATATCAATATGATTAAAATGCGGATACGTAACAAACAACAAGAAAACAATCAAAACATCGATGAACGAGGAATCTCCATGTTTTCTTCTTTGCAGTATCTAAGAAATGTTGTAGGCGAGCCGAATCTTCATAGGCAGTGGTCTTATTGTTATAAGTCACTTTCATTAGACAAGGATGGAACACACCATATCTAGCATTCAAACTGCGAAGAGCAGGTCTCATGTCCAAAAATGTCTTCCGTCGGTCTGCTGTTGCTTTGGCATAGTCTTGAGCGAAGAACAGATTGGATCCCTGCCAAGAAATTTTTCCTTTAAGTCTGGCAGCTTGTAGAATTTTAAGCAAATCAGTGTACTCCAAAAAATATAAAATAACGCCTCTTGGTTTGGCTGAGGAAGATGAAGATCTTGGGCTTTGCCCCAAGCGATGAGCTCTTTGAATATTCAATTTTGGAGTTTCTGGAAGACCCAGAAGATTCGGTAGAAAGGATTGAAAAAAGGAGAGAGGATCCGCACCCTCAAGACCCTCCGCAAGGCCATAAATGCGCAAGTAATTACGCCTATTACGGTTTTCCAAATTTTCCACTTGCTGTTTGAGGTGTGAAATCTCCAAATGTAAGGAAGGAACTTGATTGGTAACACCTTGAATAGAGTCCACTCGTTGCTCCAGGTGAGTAACTTTTTGTTCCGTGTTGGACCATTTGTTCTCAAGACTTTGGAGACGAGTATTTGTGTCTTCCATGTAAGGTTTGAGAGCACGAATTTCCTCCAAAAGCAATTCCATAGATATTGATGTCAAAGAGTTAGAAGGAGAAGGTGGGTCTTTTTTGACACGTTTGCCTGTTACAGACGATGAGGCAGCAGGTATTTTAGAGGATTGTTTAGATACATTGCGAGGCACAGTGGGCGTCACACCCCCAATGGCAGCAGAAACAGAGTCCAGTTCTTCCATATTTTCTTGTAATATGCTGAAAGGGTTGTAATCCTCTAATGAAGTAGAATTAGAGGAGATAACACTACCACGGGTCAGGAGCTGAAAAGAATAACTCTGTGACAGGGTTTTCCCCAATAGATGATATGCGTTATATGCAATACATGAGGGGAAAAAGAAATAAAAAATTACATTTTGAAGAAATGTTCAATGCCACTATTCACCACAAGGCATATGGGGCATAAAACCATGAAAATAGCCCTAAAAGAGTTCCAGCGGCATGAGGTAAAAGTCTGGCCGGAAAATGCAACATGAGGAGAAAGTCCGGTCGACAAATTCAAGAACAAAATGGCGGCCGCGAGTATTGTTGCGGAGCCAACCAGTAAAGAAAAGGCAGTTAGCGCTCACCCAGCACACTGGCAAACGGTTCAAAGTGCGCCGCTAAGCTTCATGAGTGGTTACATGCGGCTACGAGGTCCAAGCTACGGGAAACACCGCCAGGAGAGAACTCGCCTCCTCACACCGTCACGGAGCTCCACTGCAGGGTGGCCATCTTTGTTGGCGCCCTAATCTTCCCTTTTTGACCCGGAAATAATCCTTGAAATCAAGAGGGCTGTCTTTCCATTAACTTACTGAACCGGAGGTATTTGTTTTACTCCCTCAGCATAAAGCCAAACTCAGTCCTGGTGAAGTCCCCCTTTAAGGTAAGTTTTCAGGTTAGACAAAAGCACACAAAAGGTTCTCAATAATGGCCCGATGCTCAACAGAATGTTATGAAATTCTCGATGCTCGCAAAGCTCTGAATGTTACTGCGTGTTTCCTTGCAGCACGCGACATGCAAAAATGGCTGTGCACGTGGGTAATAAACATGTCTATAACAATAGCGAAGCGTGAGGCTATACACGCGACTATGTCTTGATCACAACCCTTTGAACTCAGCGCGCTACCATAACACTGCTCCCTGGTCCTCAACTGAACAACGGTGACAAACAGGCAACAGTGGGGCACATGGCAGGATGTTTCAAAGGCTAAGCTCGAGCGCTCAGGATGTGGCACAGTTCAAAGACAATAACTGTCACTTTCCGCTGCAGCACTTGTCGATACTGTACAAAATTCGGGGAAAACTCAGATCCAGCCCAAAAAGTTGCTATTGGAAAGTGGGTTATTAGTACTGGTAAGTGTACACCTACCACTGGCAATAATTCCACTAACGCAATTCTGGGTCCTAAAAAGGGTCTCTATAAATGAGTCAGTTGCTTAACCCTTGGTAGCTGATCCCGGGTAATAAGGCTTAACTTGGGAGACAGGCATGTAAAGCATTTAAAAACACCATTACAGTAAATAAGTAAGACACATCACACAATAAAAATCCCACACCAATTTATAAAAATAGGAATTTCTTTTATCTTAAAATGACACCAAAATGATCAAAATCCAATGTAGAGAACCAGAGATATGAATTTTTAAAGAACAAACACTTAGTGCTTCTGCACATCTTATGCTAACTGCGATGGAGCCCAGCTCGGATACCCCACATGGGAGGCCTCAATCAAAGTTTTACCTTCGCACTTTGAAACTTTTCTGGAGCTTTTTCCGTTGAGGGCCCTCGCTGCTCTCCACCAGTCCTAATTCGGTGAGGGTTCGCCGGCTTGACTTTCAGGGAGCTCCCGGTCAAACTCTGGAAGTCAGACCTCTAGAGCTCTTCCGCGAGACAAACCTGGAATCCGGGCCAGCTCGCGGTTGAAGGTGGCCGGCTTGATTCTGGCGGTTGAGTCCATTACCCTATGGAGCTTTTTCCAAAAAGTTTCCTAAACTTCTGGAGGTCCTTCCAGAAGGTGTCCTGGGTGGTTTCAAGTGTCCAAAACACAAATCCAATAGTCTGGAATCTCTTAAATGGTCCTTGGCAGGCCTGTACTTCACTTCCCACAATCCTTTTAGACAACCCCTGAAAACTCCACTGGACACACTTCAGGAGGGGACTCTGGCTGGAGTAGTGCCAGTTAAGCTCTGTTAACCTGTAGCTTCAGGGAGTCCACTCCTTACTCCTTCCTGAAGCAAGGCAAAGTCCTCAGAGCTGTAGTCCCAGATGGTGCAGCAGGTGCAGTCTTCACCAGGCAGGCCCTTGGGTCCAGATCAGGATTCCAGCAGGACAATCCTCCTTCTACTTGTAGTTTCAGGCAGCAGAACTGAGAGGCTATGCAGCTCTCACATATTCAATCAGTGGCCTCTGGCGTCAAGCACTGGAGCACCCCTGTCCAATGAGGTGAAGGGCAACACCCCAAAGCATGACAACTTCCTCCAAAGTGTGGCATAGTTTTGTCCCAGAAAGCACTATTCTTCCAAAATCCATGATGGCTGAAATTTCAGCAGAGCAGCAAGAGCTAACTAAACCAACTCTCAGTGTGGCTCATTTCCGGAGCTCTCTCCCCCTGATATCTGCAAATTCCTTCTTTATGCCTCCCCATCTGGCAGGAAGGGGGGCTGACAGGCTGGCCTGCCCTGCTCTCTTTTGAAGCTCATTCTTTGTGACCCATCCGATACCCCAGAGAGCTCTCTCCATCAGATAGCCTCTGCCTGGCCAGACCACTTATCACCTAATCAAGGCAGCTTGGCTAATCTCCTCAGGGCTGACCAATCAGGGAAGAGTGCTAGAGGCTAGATTTTGGCTTACAGAAAATACATTTTTATAACTTTTTTCTGCACATGTTAGGATAAATTCAGCAATGGAAAATATTTGGATTTATCAATACCATTCTATTCAGTCCTTGAATGGTATGTTCTATGCTTTCCTAGCAAGAGTTATGCATCCATAACATGTTGCCATGTTAGCCTATGAGACCCACTATCTACAATGAGGAAAATGAAATGTGCAATTTCTTCCTCACCAGGGTTTATAAAAACCTCCTATATGAAGACCCTATGCATGACTACAGGATCCCCCACCCCTGGGAAAACCTAGGGGAGACCTAGAGGGTGCCTAATTTGTAATACTTATGTAGATTAACACTTCACAGTGCTCACAGCACCAAAGTTGACTTTGTAGTGAATTTCCTACACTGGTGAAATAAACAAAATGGACAGCTTTCACTCACTATGGTGTAAACAGTACAGCACTTTTCGCTCAGTCAAATGTGCTAACTTAGTCTCAGAGAGATACACAGAATAAACAATGGCGACGTTTTCAATAAGTATTTATTGAACTAGCGTCATTCTAGTATAAAACATGTTTGCTGCGAAAATCATTAGACAGAAACAGATGTATAAGATTACAAGCACCAACAGAGTAAATAAAAGGTAGAATTCTACCATGGTGCTAAAACAGTGAATATATGCAGGCATATAGATACATGACAGTAATCAAGCGTACTCCTAAGATGCAAACCCTACCTAAGTGTACCTAGCATGCATGTGGGTGTAAAGCCAAAAATCCCTTAGGAAAGAGCCAACCCCATTACCTGATGGGAGAGAACGAAGGACCCTGTCTTTTCCTCGAGTTGGACACCCCGCGAGGGATGTCAGACCACTGCGTGTTGTAGCTTCTGCAGGCCGGGACCCCAGCGTCTTATGTCAGCATGGAAGCTTCTCCTCTGATTATCTAGTGTTGATATGGGTCTTTTATAGCATAAAGATAGCCTCGGGGTTCCTTACATAATCGATATGTTGTGAGTATGATTATGTAAATGAGCCTAGAACAATACCTGCGATTATGCTAAGCAGTTCTTTTGCCCTAGGATGAAGATGACCATGACTTTTACTCAGAGTTTGTTCATGCTGTTACGTGCGTCATATGCAGAGACTTTTCTAAGAATCCTCATGCACAATAAATGAGGCTAGTTTCAAGGAAACTGTTACTCATTTATTCAGCACATAAATGGGTAAAAGGTCAGTGCTAGAACCGTTATGCAGAGCAAGGAAGGACAAATATAGGTAAGAGGTCGTGTAGCTACCTAGGCCTAGTTTGGGGTACATTGGGGTTCATAACAATGCCAATTATAAGTGTACTTCAATGCATGTGTTTTTGTTTAGCGTAGTACTGGCCCTGGGCCTGACTAGCAGAGTCCATGGCACAGTCAGAGTCAGCTACCACCAGTGTCAGTCATTCCAAACAAAATGGGGTGAACAGGCAAAAAGGGTAACTTTCTAACAGTTGACCCATACACACTCTAATTCACAGAGTGAAACACTGCTCAATTGACTCCAGGATGAGAACGGTGAATGTCTGTTACCACGGTGAATGTCTGTCACCACGATGAATGTCTGTTGCCACTTACAAACACCAGTTAAGTAATCCTGCTAATTGCACCATTAAAGACCATCCAAATAGACCGGATATATGTGCAGGATGTCGCTGCAGTCTCTCCCACACACAGTAAGCCATGCATCGCTAACCTTATCCATCCCTAGGTATGTCGGTGTACATACTGCACCAATCCTGAAAGGCGAACACGCCGGGAAGAGAGGTCACCCTTCCTTAATTCCTGAGCAAGCGTCTGTCTGTCTCCAACTTCAGCCAACACCAACCTCGTTGCTTGTAGTGCTGTCCCCTTTAAATCGGACCATCAAGGTAAAGTTGACTCCACAACCTCTCCCTTGAGCCAGCAATTAACTTGTCTCCAAAATTATGTTATAAAGAGGGTCATAACCACAGGCAAATCTTAATGTATTAAGTTTATTAAGCATAAAGATCGGGCACAACTTTTCTCTCTGCCAGCTCAAAGCAACTGCCAGAGATCGAATGTTACTACTCACATGGCAACCAAGGGAACCTCAGAACATTCTAAGCCTCCCTTGGTACAAGTACATTACAACAGTACACCTGACTGAAGAAGCCAAATACAGCCAAAACATGTCTTGAGAAAGACTACCTGCCTCAAGATGTCAGATGACACCGGAGTGTAAACATACTGGCTCCTGTGTCTCTCAGAGCCTTCTCCCTCTGCCCATTAATGGTGACCCACTGCCTGTACTTCCTAGTATTACGAGACATGTGGGTTCTTTGCACCATCTCTCTGTCACCCAGGAACACTAGGGTATCCTCAACTCAGTCCCCACATCTAGCTGAGACAAACTTCTCCCCAAGCGATACACTAGCCAGCCCCAGTGACTTACCACCCTTGGGGGACAGTGCACGCTTGGGACACTTGGCATCCCCTTGTAGTGTCCTTCCTGTTGACACTCATAACACTTGGGGGGTGCCCCACCTGCAGACTTACTGTCAGGGAACCATTTCCTTTTCTTCTCAGATGGGGGTACTGTCCCGAGGAGCTATTTTGGGGCCCTTTAGAGAACTCCATGCTTTTGTTTTTGCCCCCCTTCTTCTACGGGTGAGGTTCCTGTCCACCCTTGTGGTGATACCCCTCAGATGCCTTCTTGTGGACCCTAGTGCTGACCCAGCGGTCTGCCTCCATAGCATGTTCCCTGTGTTCAGAGAGCTTACTATCAATCAAGTGCTGGTGCAGATATGGAAAACAAAGACTAAACATGTGCTCTTTTGCATTCAAGTTATACAGCCCCTGATAATCCTTAACATCACTGCTCTTCACCCAACGACCCAGGGCCTTGCACAAAGAATCCATACAATCCACCCAGGTCTGTGGGGATAGTTCCAGACTGTCCCTAAACTTCTGCCTGTACTTCTCTGGGGTCATATCATATTTCCTCTTTGGGGCTCCCTTCACGGAGGGATACCTCATCCTGTCACTCCCCTCTAGGGCCAATACGTTGTCCCTCCCCTCAGTAGGTATGTGCTACCACAGACTAGCCTCCCAATCCCCCTCAGGAATCCTGTGCACCTGCAAAGCAATCTCATAAGCCTCAAACCAACACTCTATGTCATCTCCCACTCCAAGGTCATGCAACAGAACTTTGGGTATGTGAACTCTCTTATCAGAGGACAGTAAAGAAATGCTGCCACCATCTTAGCTAGACTCAGCCCTCCTGACCTTTATGTCCAGCTCCCTCAGGCTCACCTCTTCAGACAAATTCTTCTCCTCCAATTTGAGATTGGTTAGCACCAATTTTAATGTTCTCTCCTCTCTTCTGTCCCCCAGCTCCTCTGGGAACAGGCCTATGGATGACACACTGCTCCCTGCCTTGGCGGGAACCACTACTCCTCGAAGGATATTGGTCCCCTGTCCCATAGGCAATCCGAGATTCTCCAGTGAATCCTGGTCCAGCTCCTCATCATCATCATCCAGTTCCTCATCCTCCTACTCTGGGGTTGCAGGTACTGCATCACAAGCTTCTGCCCAGGCCCTCAGTGCCTTTTGCAGCTCCAACTTCCTTGTGAAGACTTTAGTCAAAATCCATTTTTGCAGGTGCTGCCGCTGTTCCTCCAGTCAGACACATGATTTGGAAAAAATAAAAAAATGCCAATCAAAGAAAATTGAAAAAGGTTTGAATTGGTCTTTGATATGGATAAGAGTGCACACCAATTACTGTATAGCACTGCACAAATACAAGTCCTATCCTCACCGCTGCTCACCAATGTTAGAAATTGGGGCTATGGTTCGCACCCTGTCCAAGCAGGACCACAATTGTAGTCAGGTTAAGTTAGAAACACACTTTAAATTAACCTGGAACCTTGGCACAGAGCAGTCAGGCTTAAATTAGTGGCAATGTGTAAAGTATTTGTGCAACACTTCAACAAGTAACACAGTGAAAACACCACAAAAAGACTGCACACTAGTTTAGAAAGATGGAGAATAATTTTATAAGTAAAACAAGACCAAAATGGCAATAATCCAATCAGTAAAAGTAGAGATCAAAACATATAAAGAATTAATGCAAAAGTAGCGCTTAGAAGCAGTAAGTGCTTAAAGAGTTAATTGATCACAATGGACTAGGACAAAGTCAAGAGTGAAGGCTGACCATAATGGAGTGCGGACCGGACACAGGACTCATGCAGGGCCCACTGAGCAAAAGTACCTCGATCCTCGTCTTCGGCAACTAGATGCATCAGTGATCCCTATGCAGTTGGGGTGATACACCGGATTTCTCCACGCAAAGGTAGTGATGCGTCAGTTCTGTGAGCTTCGCACTGGTTCCGAAGTGCAGCAGTTGCAAGTGCAATGTGCCAGATTTTCCCACGTAGAGGCAATGCGTCGATCTTCTCCATGCAGTGGCAGAGATGCAGCGGTTCTGATGAGTCAATTCTGGAGGCGATGTGGCGGTTCCAAGTGCCAAGCATCAATCTGGTTCCCGCAATGGCGGGGATAATTCGGTTCCGATCAGCGCAACAATGTTGATGCATTGATTCTGGCAGATACAACACTTTATATTCACTTCCATGGGCCCAGTACCGGATTGACACCACTTGGCAGAGCAGGACTCACAGAGGACAGGTGCTGTTTGCAGGTTGAAGAGAGAACTCTTTGATATCCCTGAGACTTCAGAAAACAGGAGGCAAGCCATCAAACCATTGGAGATACTTAGGTTCTGGGATGTAGAGATGCAGGTCCAGTTCTTCTCACTCCCAGGCAAAAGGGCAGCAGGCAGCGGGCCAACACAACAAAACAGTTCAGCAAAGTGGCAGTCCCTCCAGCAGCACAGAAGTCCTTCTTCCTGGTAGAATGTCCTCAGTTCCAGAAATGCTCTGATTTGGAGTTGTTAAAGGTCGAGTACTTATAACCAATTGGGCTTTGAAGTGGGGTAGTCTTCAAAGAGATGCTTTGAAGTGCACAGAGTCCTTTTCTTTACTGCCCTGGCTCCAGACTCACTACAGTGGGGTATGCAGCCCTTAGTGTGAGGACAGGGCACAGACCTTTTAAGTGTGTCAGCTCCTCTCTCCCATCCTGCTCAGTTTGACCCATCAGTATGCATATGGCCACTCAGTCAAACCTACCATTCCTTTGTGTGTGACTGCCTAGATGGAATGCAGAACGTCAGCTGTCACCCACCCCAGCTGTGTATTCTAGAGATAGGCAGACATCACCAAATGGTTACAGTACGAAAATGCCAACTTCGTAAAAGTGGCATTTTCAGAATTGCAATTTAAAAAACAACTTCACCATGAGTTGTGTGTTTAAATTGTGAATCCAAAGACACCAACTTTGGGGGTCCCATCTTTTCCCAATTGGAAATTACATTTATAAAATGTAATAAGGCAATCCCAATGGTATCCTATGGGAGAGATAGGCCTTGACGAATTGAAAAATAAATTAAAGAGTATTTCACTACTAGGTCGTGTAAAACTTAAAAGTAAATGTCCTACTTTTTAAAAACACTGCACCCTGCCTATGGGCTGTCCAGGGCATACTTTAGGGGTGACCTATATGTAATAAAAGGAAGGTTTGGGCCTGGCAAGTAGGTTAACTTGCCAGATCGACGTGGCATTTTAAAACTGCACACATAGGCTTTGGAGTGGCAGATCTTAGACATGTTTAAAGGGTTGGTTAATTGGGTGGCACAATCAGTGCTGCAAACCCAGTAGTAGCATTTGCTTTACAGGCCCTGGCTAAATGTAGTGCACTTTACTAGGGAATTATAAGTAAATTAAATATGCCAATTGTGGATAAACCAATGTTACCATGTTTTAAGTAAAGAGCACATGCACTTTAACACTAGTAAGCAGTTGTAAAGTGCCCCGATTCCTAAAGTCAGCATCAGCAAAAAAGAAGTCAGCAGCAACAGTCAAAAGGCAAAAAATCAGAGGAAACCATGCTAAGATTGATAGGTCCAACAATCACAAACAACAACCTTCCCCAAATAGTCGAGGACGAGGGGTTAGAATAGCAAATCATCCCCTCCCGGAATATTTGGGGGTATATGTAAGCCTCTCTTCCGAGTTTTAGGAGAAGCATAGAAATACAGGCTCTTTCAGGAGACATAGACATACGGGGAGCTTATATTTATATAAAACCCAAACTGGGATAGAAACCTGTGTGCAGTGGTTTGATAAATTAAGGCCTTTCATCAAACTCCTAGCTGTAGCTCATCACTATGTGGCTGAGCTGTTTTGATGACAATGGAAGATGTACAATTGGGTTGTAATTTTCTGTTTGTTCACATCCATGGGTGTTTTTTCATGAGAGAGTCAACATACATATTTTCTAGCACTCCATATTTAAGTAATGCATTGATAATAAGGTGGCGGTATGCCCCTCGTGGGTTTTTGGGCAGGTGGTACAGCCCAAAGGACTACACAGGATTTGGGCTATCATGGTAGGCGGGATCAGGGCAACCAACATCTGTCAGGAGGATTGTGTTACCAGTCACCATTTTATGGCACTGTGTACACGGTGGCTGGTAGCAGGTGTGAGGGGCAAGGTCTTTGAGGCGAAGTGTAGTAAGGATTCAGTGTCCCTGGGGCTTAATTGCCACCGTAAGTGGATGCAAAAGTAGAGATGGCGCTCCACCTGCTGGGAGAGGCGAGGCACGAGGATCTCCTGGCAGGACGTGGCCGAGCCTAGCCTGCCCATGAGGCTTCAGAAGGCGTGGCAGCAGCAGTTTTTCCTTGCTCGCAGCCATTGCCAAAAATGAACAAAGCAGGTGAGGAGTGAGGTTCTGGCTGGAGCTCATGTCCCAGAGGCTTAGGCACGACTGCTCTTTATTACGAAGGGTGGAGGGGACGGGGCAACCTGCCATTGAGTGGGGCTTTGCCCTGGGCAGTGGGCTCAATGCTTGACATGAAAGGGGTGGGGTTGCATGGGCAGCCAGCCGCATCAGGAGGGAGAGCGAGGATTCAGTTTGGTGGGCAGCGGCAGGACAATATGGCCTTGGCCAGCAGAGCAGGCCCCCCCTGGCCAAGGCAGGCATGTGGAACTAATGCAGTTAGCTAGAGCAGCATCAGCAGATAGAGCGCTGGTGTTTCTTGAGAGTAAATACAAGGAGTTGGTAGCAATGCAGAGGAAGGGCACATTTCAGGGTTCAGTAGGTGAGAGGGTCTCTGTCTTAGAGACAGTCAATCTGGAATGGGGCAAAAATTAAGGTGATGTATCTTGGGTTGGGCTGGACCCATGGGTGGGTGCGAGGGAAATGGGGGACAGGGATTGTCGCGGGCAAGAGACCATTAAAGCTATACAATAGGTGAGGGGAGGGTAGGGGCAGTACCTCTTCGATTGGAGGAGGACTAACTGGGAAGGTGAGGGGGGGAGAGGCTGGACTGGGAACAGGCAGCGCCTTTGGGGATAGAACAGATGAAGGAGGTCAGGGGAGTAGCAGGAGAGGAAGGGACTTAGGGAGCGGCCTGGGACAATGGGTCTGGGTACCAGACGGTGGAGCTGTAGGACTAGAGCTACAGAAGTGCTCCAGTACACCGGACTTCACCTCGTATGATTGGGTTTCAAGTGACAGCAGTGTTCCAGACTCGGGACAGTCCTTTGTAGCTCGCCTGCTCTGAGAAGAAGCGATGACATGGTCCTGGGTGGCCCGCCCGAAGGTGGTGTTAGGCATCGGTGTGAAGAGCAGCAGAAGGTTTGTTGAGGCCTCCTCAACTGAAGATGGGATTAGGTCTGATGGGCCTCCTGTGCAGTGGCAGAGGGAAGGTCTGGCGTGGTCTCTTCCGATCAACATGTCCTGTGGGCACTTGATGCTTAGTGGGATGATGCAAAGCTTTGTAGTGTGGCAAGTACATCTGGTCTACAGGACCTTCAGGAGGAAGACGCAGACAAAGCACCGGATTATGCTAAGGAATAACTGGAGGAAGGTGAGTTGGTGGACAATTCTGTGCAGGATGCTGGTGTGGAGTAAAGCTGGTGGTCATGAGGAGGTGAATGCTGGTGGGAATGGCTAAACATAATGCGCTACAGCAAACAAATGATGGACGGAATGCTGACAATGCAAACATTGAACTGCCAGGCCAGGTCCTCCCTGGACCGGAAACAAGCATCCTGGGACCGGTTTCAGGGTATGTCACCCTTCTTCAGCCAGGCTAGCTTGAATCCAGTGGCACAGTGAGCAAGGGACCCACGTCTGGGCATACCCATCCCACTTAGGGCGAAAAGTGTTACAGCAAACAAATGATGGACGGAATGCTGACAATGCAAACATTCTCCCCCAGTCAAAAGATCTGGGTTAAATCCATCGTTCTTTTGCCCACTATGCCACCCCAGTTTGGACCCAGCCATATGCAAATCAGTCTTGACCCTGTGCCCCATGGGAACAGTCCAGGCCGAACTGCCAGGCCAGGTCCTCCCTGGACCAGAAACAAGCATCCTGGGACCGGTTTCAGGGTATGTCACCCTTCTTCAGCCAGGCTAGCTTGAATCCAGTGGCACAGTGAGCAAGGGATCCACGTCTGGGCATACCCATCCCACTTAGGGCGAAAAGTGTTACAGCAAACAAATGATGGACGGAATGCTGACAATGTAAACATTCTCCCCCAGTCAAAAGATCTGGGTTAAATCCATCGTTCTTTTGCCCACTATGCCACCCCAGTTTGGACCCAGCCATATGCAAATCAGTCTTGACCCTGTGCCCCATGGGAACAGTCCAGGCCGAACTGCCAGGCCAGGTCCTCCCTGGACCGGAAACAAGCATCCTGGGACCGGTTTCAGGGTATGTCACCCTTCTTCAGCCAGGCTAGCTTGAATCCAGTGGCACAGTGAGCAAGGGACCCACGTCTGGGCATACCCATCCCACTTAGGGTGAAAAGTGTTACAGCAAACAAATGATGGACGGAATGCTGACAATGCAAACATTCTGCCCCAGTCAAAAGATCTGGGTTAAATCCATCGTTCTTTTGCCCACTATGCCACCCCAGTTTGGACCCAGCCATATGCAAATCAGTCTTGACCCTGTGCCCCATGGGAACAGTCCAGGCCGAACTGCCAAGCCAGGTCCTCCCTGGACCGGAAACAAGCATCATGGGACCGGTTTTAGGGTATGTCACCCTTCTTCAGCCAGGCTAGCTTGAATCCAGTGGCACAGTGAGCAAGGGACCCACGTCTGGGCATACCCATCCCACTTAGGCGCGAAAAGTGTTACAGCAAACAAATGATGGACGGAATGCTGACAATGCAAACATTCTCCCCCAGTCAAAAGATCTGGGTTAAATCCATCGTTCTTTTGCCCACTATGCCACCCCAGTTTGGACCCAGCCATATGCAAATCAGTCTTGACCCTGTGCCCCATGGGAACAGTCCAGGCCGAACTGCCAGGCCAGGTCCTCCCTGGACCGGAAACAAGCATCCTGGGACCGGTTTCAGGGTATGTCACCCTTCTTCAGCCAGGCTAGCTTGAATCCAGTGGCACAGTGAGCAAGGGACCCACGTCTGGGCATACCCATCCCACTTAGGGCGAAAAGTGTTACAGCAAACAAATGATGGACGGAATGCTGACAATGCAAACATTCTCCCCCAGTCAAAAGATCTGGGTTAAATCCATCGTTCTTTTGCCCACTATGCCACCCCAGTTTGGACCCAGCCATATGCAAATCAGTCTTGACCCTGTGCCCCATGGGAACAGTCCAGGCCGAACTGCCAGGCCAGGTCCTCCCTGGACCGGAAACAAGCATCCTGGGACCGGTTTCAGGGTATGTCACCCTTCTTCAGCCAGGCTAGCTTGAATCCAGTGGCACAGTGAGCAAGGGACCCACGTCTGGGCATACCCATCCCACTTAGGGCGAAAAGTGTTACAGCAAACAAATGATGGACGGAATGCTGACAATGCAAACATTCTCCCCCAGTCAAAAGATCTGGGTTAAATCCATTGTTCTTTTGCCCACTATGCCACCCCAGTTTGGACCCAGCCATATGCAAATCAGTCTTGACCCTGTGCCCCATGGGAACAGTCCAGGCCGAACTGCCAGGCCAGGTCCTCCCTGGACCGGAAACAAGCATCCTGGGACCGGTTTCAGGGTATGTCACCCTTCTTCAGCCAGGCTAGCTTGAATCCAGTGGCACAGTGAGCAAGGGACCCATGTCTGGGCATACCCATCCCACTTAGGGCGAAAAGTGTTACAGCAAACAAATGATGGACGGAATGCTGACAATGCAAACATTCTCCCCCAGTCAAAAGATCTGGGTTAAATCCATCGTTCTTTTGCCCACTATGCCACCCCAGTTTGGACCCAGCCATATGCAAATCAGTCTTGACCCTGTGCCCCATGGGAACAGTCCAGGCCGAACTGCCAGGCCAGGTCCTCCCTGGACCGGAAACAAGCATCCTGGGACCGGTTTCAGGGTATGTCACCCTTCTTCAGCCAGGCTAGCTTGAATCCAGTGGCACAGTGAGCAAGGGACCCACTTCTGGGCATACCCATCCCACTTAGGGCGAAAAGTGTTACAGCAAACAAATGATGGACGGAATGCTGACAATGCAAACATTCTCCCCCAGTCAAAAGATCTGGGTTAAATCCATCGTTCTTTTGCCCACTATGCCACCCCAGTTTGGACCCAGCCATATGCAAATCAGTCTTGACCCTGTGCCCCATGGGAACAGTCCAGGCCGAACTGCCAGGCCAGGTCCTCCCTGGACCGGAAACAAGCATCCTGGGACCGGTTTCAGGGTATGTCACCCTTCTTCAGCCAGGCTAGCTTGAATCCAGTGGCACAGTGAGCAAGGGACCCACGTCTGGGCATACCCATCCCACTTAGGGCGAAAAGTGTTACAGCAAACAAATGATGGACGGAATGCTGACAATGCAAACATTCTCCCCCAGTCAAAAGATCTGGGTTAAATCCATCGTTCTTTTGCCCACTATGCCACCCCAGTTTGGACCCAGCCATATGCAAATCAGTCTTGACCCTGTTCCCCATGGGAACATAATGCGCTTACAGTGTTGCAGGAGAGTGTAAGAGGATTAGTGCACACCAAGATTTTGGAAGGCTTTGAAAGGTGCGACAGAGGGCAAACAGCTGGCGTGGCAGCCAGCTTTTTCGCGAGCGACAACCTTAAAGCCAGGTAAGAGGGCAACGGAGGGAGAACGACCTGTGATGGTCTCGACTGGTGTGGATGCAGAGACAAACACCGGAGGGGGTAGGCTACAGTTGGGAAAAGGAGTGTATGTGGCAGACAGGGGAGTTAGGACAGGTGATAGGGAGGAGGAAAAGGAGGCAGTGCAGAAGGTAAAGGTGTGAGACGGTGAGAAGTCTGAGGGGCCGATTCCGATCTCGGCCGGTAGGGCACCGAATCGGATTCGGCTTAACCGGATCCGATTCGGAGCCCTCTTTCCCGACCGATTCGTACGTGCGTCCGGCCGAGCGAGTACGATGCGAGCGCACGCGAAATCGCCGACCGACTTGTTCGCGGGTCCGAAGCGCTCCGACCGACTCGCACGGACATGACGCGCACCGCGCGATGGAGACGTTCCCCGGCCGGGCAAGTACGATGCGCGCCACGAGCAGTCCGACCGACTCGCGCCGTTCGGCTCAAAAGAGCAGTCGGAGCCGCACTTTGGGGGTCCGTGTCGGACCCCCCTGTACGCGTAGCCGCGCGAGTCACACACAGGGGGGACCCATGGGTCCCCCCTACCTGTGCATGTACGCCGCGAGTCGCTTCGAGGCGTACCCGCTGTAGGGGGCACCCTTGTTCGCCTCGCACCCATTGGGTCAATGGGAGCCCGCGTACACGTTGTACGTCCGGCTCCCATTGACTCAATGGGAGTCCGACCGACTCGAGTCCGATTGCATGCGTGCGCATCGTACTCGTTCGGTCGGACTGCCAGTGTCCGATTCGGTCGGAAATCTCTCCGGGTCCGGCTCGGTCGGAGAGATTTCCGGCCTGAATCGGAATCGGCCCCTGAGAAGGGTCCAGGCACAGGGAAAGAGTCGGGAGCGACCGGAGAGGCAGGCACTGCACAGGAGAAAGATAACAATGAGGAGACGGTGGGGAGAGAGATTAAAGAATTGAAGCTAAAGAAACTGCCATTTACGGGGATCATCAAGCCATTGGAAGCACACTTTATGGTGCCCACAAAAGAAAGAATTTGGAATGGGGAATATATGGAGATCTTTAAGTTGCTACACAGGGAGATACAGGCGAAAGAAAGGTCAAACTAGGAGTATGAGCTAGCTAAAAGGCCTACGGTGCTGGTCACAATTGAGAAATGGGCAGCAGTGTTTTTAATTTACACCAGCATCTACTCCGAGAGATACCTGGAGCAACGTGTTGCCCTATTTACATACACGGACATGATACGGAAAGCTCATATCACCTTTGGAGGTTATGAATGAGTCAGATACTATGAAAAGGTCAGGGCATGGTTAGTTGCGGACACAGGGAGAAAATGGGGGAGCTTGAAAACAATCTGTGGCTTCATACTATGGGCCCAGTGAGGTTAGGGCCCACAATTCTTATAGCGAGTGGGCTGCCCATAGTTTATTTGCCCTTTCAAGGGTGTTCCACCCTCAGTGGGGTGGGAGGACAGGCAGGTCTGACAGCAGCATGCTAGGCATTCAACAGAGGGTCCTGCAACAGGGAGTATTGCAAATTTTAGCACAAGTGCTCTAAGTGCACAGCCAGGCACCCCCTCATACACTGCGAGGGAGCCACAAGTCGACAGCAGGGCAGATAGGGAGGTGTGTAGTAGCTGACAGCTAGGGGAGGACCAGGGGCAGAGGGACCTGCTAGGAAAGGCTTATACGTCAGTTAAGGTCCATGGGTTGGCCTATTAATTACAGTGGTACAACAAACATTGGACTATTGAGAGAGGGCTTTGAGAGAGGTTTCACATTGGGTTATACATGGACTCTGAAGCGATGAGAAGCAGAGAATTTGCAAGCGGTGAGGGACCACCCACAGGAGGTGAGGGACAAACCGCTGTATTAGGTAAGAGAGGGCAGTGTTGCACGTCCTTTTGAAGGATGGCCACTGGACAATTTGATTGTGTCCCCAACAGGGGTGGTACTGAAGAAGGAATGGGCCAGTTTTGATTGATTCAGCACCTGTTGTGGCCAGAGGGTCAGTCGGTGAATGACTATTTTGGGGATGAGTTGGCTGCAGTGACGTACTCCTCTGTCAAAGTGGCGATTGAGCTGGTGACTGTTGTGGGGGAGGGGGCTCAAATGGCAAAGAGAAACATTAAATCCATGTTTCCACTGGTACCAGTGCACTTGGAGGATTTAGAGTTGCTGGGACTCGAATTTGGGATAAATGTTATGTTGACAAGGCACTTTCTATGGGTGCTCTACATCCGTGTGATTTTTAGCTTATTCTTGCAATGGTTGTTTACTTCTGTGACAGACAGGGCAAGATGACACGCTACTTGGATAATTTCTTTTTCGTGGGTCCACCTGGCTCGAAGGACTGTCAGCAGATATTGACTAGTTTTAAAGAGCTCATGGAAGATGTAGGGGTCCCCTGGGCAGATGAAAAGTCAGTGGGGCCAAGCACAATTTTGACATTACTGAGTATAGAAATTGACAGTAAAAATGGAGGCCTGGTTGCCTCTTGACAAGAAAGTGGCAATGATGGGGCTCCTTGATGACATGTTGGGAAGGAAAAAGGTCCAGGTACTGGAAGTGCAGGTGTTCTTGGGGCATTTAAACTTTAGATGTTGCACTTTGGATGGTGGATAGTACAAACAGGCTGGACATTTTGTATGAAGCTAGGCTTCACATTGGCAGGCTTTTCCCTGCGACACAACAGGTTGAGATTGGTGGTAGGAGTTTAGGATGTGGCGGTCATTTTTTAGATCATTTGAACGGGATATCACTTTGAGGTGTGAGGAAAAAGACAGAGTGGGAAGCACAAGCTTTTTCAGACGTGGCTGGAGAGGTGGGTTTTGGTTTGTATTGAAACAGACTTTGGAGTACAAAGTAGTGGCCACTGCAATGGAGGAGCGGAGGGAGGAGCACAACCTTTCTGGAGTTTTTTAGGCTTATGGTGGCACTGATGTTATGGGGAGGCAACTTTGCTAATAAGACTGTTCTACTTAATGTGGACGAAATGGCCATAGATCGTATAGTGAATTGGCAATCAGCAAGGGACACTTAAGTGCTGAAGCTATTGAGGGTGTTTGTCTTAAGCTGTTTGTGTCATAATATACTTTTTAGGGTACATCACATGTGAGAAGTTGGCCTGGTATATGCTGTCCACTAATTATAGTGGGCACCTTGCACCAGTCCAAACAACCCCTTATTGGAGATAGGTTAAAGACAACCTTTATTGAAAGCTATCCTAGTGGTAGCTATGGAGAGCAGCCTTCAGGCTAAGTCTTGAAGGAATGTAAAGCAGCTTGTTTTACCAGTCTATAATCTCTTGAGTGACCAAATGAAAGAGCACCACACCAGGTATATATTCAAAATATATGCATTTATTACACCCCTCTAGTCTCTTTATGAGGCTAGAGTTCGAAGTACATAAGTTATAAGTTATTTAAACACAGTAATAGCACAAATACACGTTTGGGCCCTAGGGGCGTACCAAACCATATACCAATAAAGTGGTATAAGAACCACGACTGAGCTAGACACTAGGCCTAGAGCCTGTAGAAGTGCTTGGACCACAAGGAACCACCCAAGGTAGTGACACAGGGGACCCACGGGGGACGCGTGCAGTGTAGTAACACAGCCGCGAATCGCCGTTAACTTCTATGGAGAAAGTCGCGGTTAGGAATTTAAAGAAAAGGGACACTTAAAGAAGGACTTGGAGCAAACCCTTTGAGAACTAGGTCGTTCTAGAGTCTCTACCCACGGGAGCACTGGAGTACTCTTGTTACCTCACCCAGGGCAGCCGGGTGCATAGGTGCCTTTCGGGGTCGGGTTTCGTCGTCGATTTGAATGACGATCTGCTGCAAAGTGCTGATGGCGACCAAGTGGAAAGTGTCCGGGTGGATCCAAGAGTGGATCGGAGATCTGAAGAACCTGAAAGCAGAGGGGACAGAGTCTGGGTCACTAGCCAGTGACCAGGAAGGCGATGAGCAGATGCCCACCGATGTCGGGTGCTTCAGGTAGGTTGACGGTCGTCTTGACTCTTCAGCCACGAGGTCCAGGAGGCGTTGTCGGCGACCAGGAGCAGGATTCGGGCTGGTACACAATGTCTGTCAAGTGCTGAGGTGTCGGCGACCAGATTGGACCCAACAAGCCTTGGCAACGGCAAGTCTCGATGAAGATGAAGATTGACGATTGTGCAGACCAGCAAGGTCTGAGGAACTCACCCAGCAAGGGTAAGTGAGGGCAAGCCTGGAGCAACCAGGGAGCCCAAGTAGAAAAGGATTGGCCTTCGTGAAGGGCTACTAGCCAACGGACTAGCGACCGCGAAGGAGCCTCGAGACGGTGCACAGGGATCTGGCTCACAGGACACTCGTGGAGTGGAGGCCAGTGATCTTCGGTGCAGTTGGTGCTGGAGGCTGGGGCTACTCAGAGCCCAAAGCACGACTTCATGGGAGACCCAGAAGAGGATGCACTTGCAAATGCGTGCGGTGTCACGGTTCCACGTTACCCACGACAGCTACGGGCCTCAGCTTTGCTGGGTACTCAGGGCAGCCTCGGGGAAGTCTGGAAATCCACCTCTGGTGATACAAAGACTTCGGCGTCCGACGGGAGCTTCAGCGATGCAGACCGGACAATTGCTTATTTGGTGCCTGCCAAGCAGGGGAGTCACTCCTTGACCCCAAGGGAAATTCTTCTGTCCTCTAATCTTTAAGTAGAGCGTCGAAGGTCCAGGATTCTGTGTCAGAGTTTCGTCCAGGGATAATCTAAAGTCCTAAAGACTGGGGTCCCATACTTATACTAAGTTTAGGGGTTGGACTTACTCTGTAGTCCCACCTATGGGTGGGTCAGGGCAGAGGGGTGGCTACACCCCTTTCCCTTTGTCCAGTTCGTGCCAAAGCAGGGGCTGGAAGCCCCTGATCTGGTTTGAACTGGGGTATGCACAGGGACACCAAATGTGCCCCCAGTGCAGGACTTCAAAGCACCCGAGAGTGCTCCCGCACAGCCCCAATACACACTATCCTGTCTGGGGAGGTGGTTACACCTCCCTGCGACAGGAAACCTATTGTCCAGGCCTCCCCTGCCGGAGTTTCGGTCAGCAGCAGAAGGCCAGACTTGTGTCTGTGGCAGCAGCATCCATTTTGTGATGCCAGGGCTTTAGAAAGAAGTTACCGGGCAAGCCAGTGTGTACATGTCTCTCCCTCTAGAAGGGTGGAATGCTACCCCCGCCGCCAGAATTGGCGGGGGGTAGTATTCCAAGATGTTTGACACCAAACACAACATGTTTCCGTGCAGCCATCCCAAAGTTAGCATTTAACGCGGGGTTATAATGCGCTTAAGAGTATATGGTCAGGCTGCACTACAAACAGCATCAGAGAAGGGTTTCCGACCGCTGCAGAGGGGCCCTGCTCATGCAGGGGCACCCTCTCACATAGGAACCATGCACTCTGCCTTCAGGATTGACAAGGCCTGCCATAGGAGTGACTTATAGGTTTATATGTGTGTAGGTATGTAGTGATATAGGTAGCCTATATCACAGTAAGGGGTGCATGCACCACCTTACCCAGGCTGCAGTAGCAGACCTGTGGTGTCAGTTTGGATGGCCTTCCAGGGGTGGCACAGTACATGCTGCAGCCCCTGGCAGGCCTCTGAGGTACCTATGCCCTGGGTACATAGTATACCATATACTAGGGACTTATAAGGGCACTCCAGATTCCAATCAGAGATGTGCCTAAGGCACATGGAAATCATTTTGAAGAGGAAGCAGCTAGGCTGGGGTTCTGATTAGCAGGGCCCCAGCCAGACTAAGGTCGAAAAACAGTGAAGCATCAGCAAAAAGTGGGGGTACCCATGTGAAGCAGATCCTACTCTCCTACACAACCCCCCCAAACGTAGGGACATTAAGCTAACCTTGACCAGTTGAGTCTTCATGTTCTAAGTGGAAGTACCTAGAGAGTCCATCTGCATTGGCATGGTTACTCCCAGGTCTATGTTCCACTGTGAAGTCCATCCCCTGTAGGGAAATGGACCACCTAAGCAGTTTGGGGTTTTCACCCTTCATTTGTTTTAGCCATAAGAGGGGCTTATGGTCTGTTTGAACAAGGAAGTGAGTACCAAACAAGTATGGCCTCAACTTCTTCAGAGCCCAGACCACAGCAAAGGCCTCCCTCTCAATGGCTGACCAACGTTTCTCTCTAGGGGTCAGCCTTCTGCTAATGAAAGCTACTGGCTGATCCTGACCTTCTTCATTCAATTGTGACAGTACAGCCCCTACCCCCAATTCAGATGCATCAGTTTGAACAATGAACTTCTTGGAGTAATCAGGACTCTGTAGAATGGGAGCAGTGCACATGGCCTGCTTCAGGTCATCAAATGCCTTTTGACAGCTAACTGTCCACTGAACCTTTTTGGGCATTTTTTGGGAAGTTAAGTCATTCAGGGGTGTCACTATTGATCCATACCCCTTGACAAATCTCCTATAGTACCCAGTCAGGCCTAAGAAGGCTCTCACCTGAGTCTGGGTAGTTGGAGCAGTCCAGTCCATGATGGTCTGGATCTTGCTCTGCAAGGGTTGAACCTGGCCTCCACCCACAAGGTGGCCCAGGTACACAACCTGACTCTGCCCTATCTGGCACTTGGTGGCCTTGATAGTCAGGCCTGCCTTTTGCAGGGCCTGTAAAACATTTCTGAGGTGGACCAGGTGATCCTCCCAGGTGGAGCTAAAGACAGCAATATCATCTAGATATGCTGCACTATAGGCTTCCAGACCTGTAAGGACTGTATTCACCAACCTCTGAAAAGTGGCAGGTGCATTCTTCAGACCAAAGGGCATCACCACAAATTGATAATGCCCACTAGGGGTTGAGAATGCTGTTTTTGGCTTTGCATCATCAGCTAGTCTGATCTGCCAGTAGCCAGCTGTCAGGTCAAATGTGCTTAGATACTTGGCTGATGCCAAAGTGTCTATTAGCTCATCTGCCCTAGGTATTGGATGGGCATCAGTCCTAGTGACTGCATTGAGACCCCTGTAGTCCACACAAAACATCATCTCTCTTTTCCCACCACTGGTGTGAGGTTTTGGCACAAGGACCATGTGAGAAGTTGGCCTGGCATATGCTGTCCACTAATTATAGTGGGCACCTTGCACCAGTCCAAATCGACTCTTATGGTAGGTAGGTCAAAGACAACCTTATTGAAAGCTATCCTAGTGGTAGCTGTGGAGAGCAGCCTTCAGGCTAAGTCTTGAAGGAATGTAAAGCAGCTTGTTTTACCAGTCTATAATCTCTTGAGTGACCAAATGAAAGAGCACCACACCAGGTATATATTCAAAATATATGTATTTATTACTAAACACACCCCTCTAGTCTCTTTATGAGGCTAGAGTTCGAAGTACATAGGTTATAAGATCTTAAATCACAGTAATAGCACAAATACACGTTTGGGCCCTAGGGGCGTACCAAACCATATACCAATAAAGTGGTATGCGAACCACGACTGAACTAGACACTAGGCCTAGAGCCTCTAGAAGTGCTTGGACCACAAGGAACCACCCAAGGTAGTGACACAGGGGACCCACGGGAGACGCGTGCAGTGTAAATACACAACCGCGATACGCCGTTAACTTCTATGGAGAAAGTCGGGATCGGGAAAATAGAGGAAAGGGACACTTTAAAGAGGACTAGGACAAAACCCTTTGAGATCTAGGACTTTGAAGAGTCTCTACCCACTGGAGCACCGGAGTACTCGTGTTACCTCACCCAGGGAAGCCGGGTGCATAGGTGCCTTTCGGGGTCGGGTTTCGTCGTCGGTTCTTATGGCGATCTGCTGCAAAGTGCTGCTGGCGACCAGGAGAAAAGTGTCCGGGTGGATCCAAGAGTGGATCGGAGTTCTGAAGAACCTGAAAGCAGAGGGGACAGAGTCTGGGTCACTAGCCCGTGACCAGGAAGGCGATGGACAGATGCCCACCGATGTCGAGTGCTTCAGGTGCGTTGACGGTCGTCTCGTTTCTGCAGCCACGAGGTCCAGGAGGCGTTGTCGTCGACCAGGAGCAGGATTCGGGCTGGTACACGATGTCTGTCGAGTGCTGCGGTGTCGGCGACCAGATTGGACCCAACAAGCCTTGGCAACGGCAAGTCTCGATGTAGCTGAAGATCGTCGATGGTGCAGACCAGCAAGGTCTGGGGAACTCACCCAGCGAGGGTAAGTCAGGGCAGGCCTGGAGCAACCAGGGGAGCCCTTTGGTTTCTTTAGAAAGTCTTCTGGGGACCCACGAGCCGGCTGGCAAGGGATCGCGAAGACACCTCGGGCGGAATCACTCAACAGGGGCCCACGGTCACTCAGGACGGTGTAGGCCTCTGATCTTCGGAGGGATTCCTGCTGGAGGTTGGGACCACACGTGGTCCAAAGCACAGGTTCGTAGAACGTTGTGAAGGGGTTGCACTCGACAATAGTGCACGGTACCCAGGGGTCGCGGTTCCTCGTCACTCGTGGGGTCCACTTGCCTCAGCTTCGCTGGGGACTCACGATGGCCTTGGAGAAGTCAGGAAATCCACTTCTTGGGCTGCAGGGACTTCGGACTCCGGCGGGAGCGGCGTAGTTTGCGACCGTCGTTATCGTTTTTGGTGCCTGCCAAGCAGGGGAGTCACTCCTTGACCCCAAGGGAGATTCTTCAGTCCTCTAATCGTGATGTAGAGCGTCGAAGGTCCAGGATTCAGTTTCAAAGTTTAGTCCAGGGATATCTAATCTTGCTGTGGCAAGGGTTCCCCATTTTAACTAGTAAAACAGGGAGGGACTAACTCTATGACCCCACCTATGGGAGGGTCAAGGGAGGGGGTGGCTACACCCACTTCCCTTTGTCCAGTTTCGCGCCAGAGCAGGGGCAGGTAGCCCCTGAGCTGGTTTGAACTGGCATATGCACAGAGGAGCCTTTTGCTCCCCCAGTGCAGGACTTCAAAGCACTCTAAGAGTGCACCCACCCAGCCCCAATACACATTATCCTGTCTGGGGAGGTGGTCACACCTCCCTGCAACAGGAAACCTATTGTCCAGGCCTCCCCTGCCGGAGTTTCGTCCAGCAGCAGGAGGCCAGACTTGTGTCTGTGGCAGCAGCATCCATTTTGTGATGCCAGGGCTTCAGAAAGAAGTTACCGGGTAAGCCAGAGTTAACATGTCTTTCCCTCTAGAAGGGTGGAATGCTACCCCCGCCGCCAGGATTGGCGGGGGGTAGTATTCCAAGATGTTTGACACCAAACACGACATGTTTAGGTGCAGCCATTCCAAAGTTAGCATTTTACCGCGAGGATATAATGCGCTTAAGAGTATATGGTCAGGCTGCACTACAAACAGCATCAGAGATGGTCTCCGAACGCTGCAGAGGGGCCCTGCTCATGCAGGGGCACCCTCTCACATAGGAACCATGCACTCTGCCTTTAGGATTGATAAGGCCTGCCTTAGGAGTGACTTATAGGTTTCTAGGTGTGTATGTATTTCGTGATATAGGTAACCTATATCACAGTAAGGGGTGCATGCACCACCTTACCCAGGCTGCAGTAGCAGACCTGTGGTGTCAGTTTGGATGGCCTTCCAGGGGTGGCATAATACATGCTGCAGCCCCTGGCAGGCCTCTGAGGTACCTATGCCCTTGGTACATAGTATACCATATACTAGGGACTTATAAGGGCACTCCAGATCCCAATCAGAGATGTGCCTAAGGCACATGGAATCCATTTTACAGAGAAAGCAGATAGACTGGGGCCCTGAATAGCAGGATCCCAGTCCAACTAAGTCATAAACCAGCAAAACACCATAAAAAAAGTGGGGGCAACCATATAGTCAGATTCCACCTTCCTACATAACCCCCCAAACGAAAGGAGATAAGGCTAACCTTGGCCAGTTGAGCCTATATTGACTAAGTGGCCATATAAGGAAGCACCTGCACTAGCATGGTTGCCCCCTATGTTATGGTCCACTAAGCAATCCCTCACCCTAAGGGTATGAGAGGGTCTCCACCATGGGGAATCACTACCTCTGGTGTGCTTAGGTAAAGTACAAGGCTGGTGAGGTGTCTGAGTAGGGAAGTGAGGCCCTAGGAATGTTGGCCTCAGTTTCCTCAGATCACTGGTCACCATGTATGCCTGTCTTTCCATGACTGAGTTGCACTTTGCTCTAAGGGTCAACCTTTGGCTGCCTACAGCTGGGGGTTGGGTCCCTTTGGATGGAACACTGGAGGGACATGGCAGGTTTGGAACCTTCTGGTCCCAGGTTTGCCCTTGCCTACCAGACGTCCTTCTGGGGGAGGTCCCTACATAAAGGTATGGGGGATCCCTCAGTGTGTAGAGGAATTTTCACCTGGCTAGGGCTACTAGACTGGCTGCCCCTAATCTGCTGATGGGGGGCTTCCTCTGGACAGGGGGCCCGGGGGGTCCACTGACCTCCCTGACCTCTGCAGCCCTGGGCTGACTGAGGCAGGGTAGAGAGGGGCAGGTTACCTGCTCCAGACTGGGTACCACCGTGGAAGGGTCCTCTGCCATCAGGGGTGTGGCCAGGCCAGGCCTGACTACCTCTGTGGCAGTTCCTTCACTAGGGGTAGGGTCAGTTCCCTGAGGAGGCTGACCCTTACCTACTGTCTGGGGGGAAGAAGACTTTTCTTCAACCCTTATGCTCTCTTTTGGGGGAGAGTGGGCCATTCTTTCAGGCTCCATCTCTCCAAAGTCTTGGGCTGGGGCTGTGGCCATCACAGCCCCACTAACCTTTGCAGGGACGCCCAACATCCTAAGATGGGTTTGGTGTTCAACTTCAGCCCAGGCTGAAATTTCCAAATCATTGCCCATCAGGCAATCTACAGGTAGGGTTGGGGACACTGCCACTCTTTTTGGGCCTGTGACCCCCTCCCAGCTGAGATTGACTATGGCCATGGGGTGATCTGTTCTGACACCATCAATGTTGGTCACCTGGTATTTAAACTCAGGTAAAAGCTGGTGAGGGGGACTAGTTTCCCTGCCACCATGGTGACACTAGCCCCTGTGTCCCTAAATGCCACAGCTTTCTGACCATTAATCATTGGCTCCAGTCTGTACCTGCCCAATGCTATGGGACCCATGGTAAAGGTGGCAAATCCTATACCACCATCAGAGTCAGAGGAGTCTGTTGAGGGGTCCCTGTCTAAACTAGGGCCCACCTCTGTTCCTCTTGCAAAAGCACCCAACTTTTGGGTGCACTACTCCCAACTGGAGGATTACTACTGGTAGTACCAGGAGGGCTGGTAGTAGTTGTGGGAGGAACATTTTCTTTATTGCCAATCCTGGGGCAACTGGGATCAGTTTTCCAGTGCCCAGGCTTTTTACAGACATGGCAATATGGTTTCTTTTCAGGAGAGGAAGGAGTTTGGGACCCACCCCCAGAAGAGGAATTTTGGGGCCCTGTAGGGGACTTATCCTTAGATTTATCCCCACCTTTCTCTTGGGACTTAGTAGAATCTTTCTTCTGGTCACCACCCTGATTTCTAGTTTTTACTCTGGTTCTGACCCATTTGTCTGCCTTCTTTCCCAATTCTTGGGGAGAGGTCAGATCAGAGTCCACCAGATACTGGTGCAAAAGCTGGTTTTGACAATTATTAAGGATCTGCTCCCTCATAATCAAATTGTACAATCCTAAAAAGTCATGCACTTTGTTGCCATGTATCCAACCTTCCAGAGCCTTTGTAGCACAATCTACAAAATCAACCCAGTCTTGAGTCTGAGCTTTTTGGGTGTCTCTGAACTTCAACCTATACTGTTCAGTGGTTAGGCCAAACCCATCTATCAGAGCACTCTTCAAGACTGTGTAATTGTCAGCATCCTCTTCTCTTACAGTGAGGAGCTTGTCTCTACCTTTGTCTGCAAAGGAGAGCCACAAGATTGCTGCCCACTGCCTCTGGGGGACCTTCTGAACTTTACAGGCCCTCTCCAGTGCAGTTATCCATTTGTGGATGTCATCCCCACTCTGGTAGGGAGGGACAATCTTGTTTAGGTTTCTATGGTCATAAGACCTGTCCCTATCTCTAGGGATATTGCTGCCACCATGGGACTCTAGTCCCAACTTTCTTCTCTCTCTAAGGAGATCTAGGGATTCTCTATCTAAAGCCAATTGCTTCTTCCTGATCTCTAGTTGAGTTTCCTCATACTGGACCAGTCTCTTTCTTCTCTCATGAGAGGATTCCCTCCTGTGAGAAGAAACAGAGCTCCCTATTGAGGTGCCAGAGTGGTTAGACTCCTGAGAAGGAGACCTAGACTTTCTGAGCACACTCATAATCCTTCCTGGGGGGACAAAGGTGTGGTTCTCTAGATCCTCATCTTCATCTTCCCCAGAAGGGATTGGGTTTTCCAGGTCAGGGTCATTGTCACCCTCCTGGTCAGTTTCAGAGGGGGGCTGGGGGTAGTGGTACCCCTGGCCCCTTCCTCATCTGCTGGCCCACCCTCTGCTCCTACCCCTTCAGTCTCTGAAGACTTACTAAGATCATAAGCCACCAACAACTCCTGGAGGTGTTGGGTGGTGGGACTTTGGCCTGTCCTTAATTTCCTCACGTTACACAAAGCTCTCAGTTCCAAGAATGGGAGTGTGTCATACTTGGAGGGGGAAGCTCAAGGGCTTCCTGCAGGGCATCTCTAGATCCTGCTTTTAAAGACATTACTAGTGTGGTGTGGTGTATGCACTACCTACTCTAGTGTGGCCTACTAAACTCTCTTGAGTTGTAGAAAGGGTTGTGCTATCCCTTAACACACAACTCTAAGTTCAGTAGAACTTACTGATATTCTAAGCTTAAATTATATGTACCTTAGGTACCTTTAGTGGTTTTCAGTTGATCAATTCAATTGAGATTATCTGGTAAAACAATAGCAAGCTGGAATCCCACACGCTGCACACCAATGTGAGAAGTTGGCCTGGCATATGCTGTCCACTAATTATAGTGGGCACCTTGCACCAGTCCAAATCGACT